>JASAMW010007764.1:0-24144 GCA_030247985.1 Epsilonema sp. ZAB3_2
TGTAGTCAGTAATAACAGAGGCCAACTACAGTGCTCATGAGGCCAGCATAAATGGCAGCACAGCCACTGTACTGTACAGACATAACTATACCACCTGCCGGTTGCCACTGTTAACGAATTGCTTCTCAGATACTAAAAAGCCAGTATAACAGCACAGAAAAGGCTGTAGTCAGAATAACAGAGAGGTGGAAGTGGACAGCGCTCATGAGGTCAGGAATACCAACCTCACAGCCACTGTACTAGAGGTACAGACATAGATTTATACCACCTACATCTTGCCACTGTTTCGGACCCGGCTTCTCCTAGATATGAAAAAAGCAGGGGTGACAGTACAGAAGCTGCTGAAGTGAGAAAAAGAGTTAGGCCAAACTACAGTGCCTCATGAGGCCAGCATAAATAGAGACAGCCACTGTACTGTACAGACATAGCATACCACCTGACATGTTGCCCACTGTTTCAGAATTGTTCTCAGATATGAAAAAGCAGGATAACAGGCACAGAAGCTGCTGTAGTCAGAAATAGATAGGCCAACTACAGTGCTCATTAGACCACATAATAACCACAGCCACTGTACTGTACAGACATACATAACGTGTTGCCACTGTTTCGGAATCGCTTCTTATATATGAAAAAGCAGGATAACAGCACAGCTCAATTTCTCAAATCTCTCCCCTTATACTCCTCGCTGGGCTAGTACGCGCTCCGTATTGACCACAAGACTTGCGGAGTCGTCTGCCCGTGACAGAGACTTGTCACTGGATGACCCGCCGGGGGGGGCGCTAAGGACTGTTCCATCTTGTCCTGCGTAATTAAGAGAAGCTGGTGTAGTCAGGATAACAGAGGCCAACCACAGTGCTCATGAAGCCAGCATAATAACCACAGCCACTGTTATTCTGACTACAGCAGCTTCTCTGCTGTTATCCTGCTTTTTCATATCTGAGAACAATTCCGAAACAGTGGCAACATGTAGGTGGTATGATATGTCTGTACAGTACAGTGGCTGTGGTTATTATGCTGGCCTCATGAGCACTGTAGTTGGCCTCTGTTATTCTGACTACAACAGCTTCTGTGCTGTCACCCTGCTTTTTCATATCTGAGAACAATTCCGAAACAGTGGCAACATGTAGGTGGTATGATACCTATGTCTGTACAGTACAGTGGCTGTGGTTATTATGCTGGCCTCATGAGCGCTGTAGTTGGCCTCTGTTATTCTGACTACAGCAGCTTCTGTGCTGTTATCCTGCTTTTTCATATCTGAGAACAATTCTGAAACAGTGGCAACATGTAGGTGGTATGATATGTCTGTACAGTACAGTGGCTGTGGTTATTATGCTGGCCTCATGAGCACTGTAGTTGGCCTCTGTTATTCTGACTACAGCAGCTTCTGTGCTGTCACCCTGCTTTTTCATATCTGAGAACAATTCCGAAACAGTGGCAACATGTAGGTGGTATGATATGTCTGTACGTACAGTACAGTGGCTGTGGTTATTATGCTGGCCTCATGAGCACTGTAGTTGGCCTCTGTTATTCTGACTACAGCAGCTTCTGTGCTGTTATCCTGCTTTTTCATATCTGAGAACAATTCCGAAACAGTGGCAACATGTAGGTGGTATGCTATGTCTGTACAGTACAGTGGCTGTGGTTATTATGCTGGCCTCATGAGCACTGTAGTTGGCCTCTGTTATTCTGACTACAGCAGCTTCTGTGCTGTTATCCTGCTTTTTCATATCTGAGAACAATTCCGAAACAGTGGCAACATGTAGGTGGTATGCTATGTCTGTACAGTACAGTGGCTGTGGTTATTATGCTGGCCTCATGAGCACTGTAGTTGGCCTCTGTTATTCTGACTACAGCAGCTTCTGTACTGTCACCCTGCTTTTTCATATCTGAGAACAATTCCGAAACAGTGGCAACATGTAGGTGGTATGATATTATGTCTGTACAGTACAGTGGCTGTGGTTATTATCCTGACCTCATGAGCGCTGTAGTTGGCCTCTGTTATTCTGACTACAGCAGCTTCTGTGCTGTTATCCTGCTTTTTCATATCTGAGAACAATTCCGAAACAGTGGCAACATGTAGGTGGTATGATATGTCTGTACAGTACAGTGGCTGTGGTTATTATGCTGGCCTCATGAGCACTGTAGTTGGCCTCTGTTATTCTGACTACAGCAGCTTCTGTGCTGTTATCCTGCTTTTTCATATCTGAGAACAATTCCGAAACAGTGGCAACATGTAGGTGGTATGATATGTCTGTACAGTACAGTGGCTGTGATTATTATGCTGGCCTCATGAGCACTGTAGTTGGCCTCTGTTATTCTGACTACAGCAGCTTCTGTGCTGTCACACTGCTTTTTCATATCTGAGAACAATTCTGAAACAGTGGCAACATGTAGGTGGTATGATATGTCTGTACAGTACAGTGGCTGTGGTTATTATGCTGGCCTCATGAGCACTGTAGTTGGCCTCTGTTATTCTGACTACAGCAGCTTCTGTGCTGTCACCCTTTTTTTCATATCTGAGAACAATTCCGAAACAGTGGCAACATGTAGGTGGTATGATATGTCTGTACGTACAGTACAGTGGCTGTGGTTATTATGCTGTCCTCATGAGCACTGTAGTTGGCCTCTGTTATTCTGACTACAGCAGCTTCTCTGCTGTCACCCGGCTTTTTCATATCTGAGAACAATTCCGAAGCAGTGGCAACATGTAGGTGGTATGATATGTCTGTACAGCACTGGTGTCAACTCGCTCTCTCAGAATGTTGAGTTAAGTTGAGTTAGATTTACTCGGGTTGTCATTTTCCCGAGTTAAGTTGAGTAACTTACTCGCTCTAACCTCAGCTGAGTCGGGTTAGCCCAAAATCTTGCGAGTTACTCGAGTAAGTACTGTCGAGTAAGTACTGGCTGAAAATGTCAAAACGAAGAGAACATACGTACGTACATCATTTTGAATGTCCCGAAAATATTGTATTTTTATCTGCAGGCGATGTCGTTTTCGTTTTCTTTGCCACCGACATTGCTAATGCATTCGATAATACTGCAAGACGAAAAGCAACCGCTGAATACTGGGACGGAGTGAAGAATGTTTTATTTCTCACTATGTACCGTCGGCCTTTTTTTGCTGCCGCGTTTACGTTTGAGTGCGCGCTGCTGCTTTGTATGCGCATGTGCGTGCACGCCGTTTACAACAATGGCGTAACTCGAGGTAACTTACTCGAGTAAGTACTGGGTAAGTATGGAATGCTTGACTCGAGTTAGTATGGCAGTACTTACTCGCTGTTTCTAAAATTTTACCCGAGTTAGAAACAAAACGGTCAATACCGAGTTAAGTCGAGTTAGATAACTCACTGACTGCATTTTTCCGAGTTAAGTTAAGTTAAATAACTCGGGCAAAAATCGCCCGAGTTACTCGAGTAAAGTAACTCAAATTTTTACTCTGACACCAGTGCTGTACAGTACAGTGGCTGTGGTTATTATGCTGGCCTCATGAGCGCTGTAGTTGGCCTCTGTTATTCTGACTACAGCAGTTTCTCTGCTGTCACACCACTTTTTCATATCTGAGAACCATTCCGAAACAGTGGCAACACAGGTGGTATGATATGTCTGTACAAGAAATAAACTGTGGTTACTGCAATCGTCTCGATCTGTGGTCAGTCGCACCCAATAGCCTGTGGTCAGTCGCAGTCGACAGTCGACTGTCGACTTAATTGAGCCGACTGTCGACTGTCGACGAATCCATTCTTGCTTTTTTGCAGTAACCACAGCACAACCCACAGACAAAAACAAAAAAAAAAAAGGCCGCCCATTATTGTTTGCTTATTTGTAAAGGATTATTAGCCCAATAGTGCATCATTCTCTAGGAGTACATGGTCCAACTGCCAACTCCTACTGGCCAGACTATATTGTTGACGCCTAAATATTGATTTTGATCGAACTCAGTAAAATACGACTCGAAACTACGCTATTAGCTAGGTTGTTACAGTGCACTCTTTATCCACAAAACGTCATCAGGCCACCGTTTACTGGCGAAGCGCTTTCCCTTCCAGTAGTTCATAGGCAGAGCTTCTCCAGTGATCCTTCTGGGCACGTATCCCAAGCCTGTAAGCATGTCGATCATTCGTTGTGCGCAAGTGAGATTGACGCGCTCGTAGGGAATCTGAACCCATTCCATCATGATTGCCAGAATTCGGAAACGACTACCGTATTTTTGGATGAATAGCCCCGCGGGATACAAATATAAAAAAGGATTGCATCAAAAAATATATAATCCCTGTATAGAGAAGAATGGCCTACTACGTAGTGAAAAGAAACGAAGCAATCCCTGACTCGTTTTGGCCCAAAAAAATTGGATCCCAATTTTTTGGATATCCACTTTTCTGGATATTCATTTTTCTGGATATCCAATTTACTGGATATGGAATCCCCAATAAATTGGTTTCGTAATATCCAAAAAAGTAGATATCCAGAAAAATGGATATCCAAAAGTACTCAGCCATTTTGAATTCTGCTCCAAATTTCGACGAAGAAGCACGCCGACAAGTACGCCGCCGATGCACGCCGCTCGTAAACGATCTTCGAGTTTTGTTTGTTTGTTTGTGTGGATGGCGTGTGGATTTGTTTGTTTGTTTGTTTTAGGATGGGTTTGTTTGTTTGTGTGAATGTGTGGACTACAGTACGTGCCATTCTTCTCTATACAGGGATCATATATTTTTGATTGCATATGCAATAGGCTAGACATTTCGATTGCCAACCAACAAATTCTGATTGATGTTCTGAACTCTGCTAAGCAAAATGTAGGTAGCTACAGTACCTACGTTACGTAAGTAGTACCCTATTTACATGTACAGTACAAGCCCTGAAATCCGGAGAAAATACCTACATCCCCCTCCGCATAGACACACCAAAAGGAAACGGGCGCTGTCTATGCGCCGCGTGCAAAGTGCGGCACGCGCGTAGACAAGTGCGAAAGAAGCGGACTAGAATTTGGCGCGCATTTTGCAACTGTCTACGCGCGCGTGCCGCACTTTGCACGCGGCGCATAGACAGCGCCCGTTTCCTTTCGGTGTGTCTATGCGGAGGGGGGATGTAGGTATTTTCTCAGGATTTCATGGAAGTACCTACGTACATACAGGCTATACACCCCAGAATACGGTAAACAGCTGACGAGCGCCGCTTTTTTTGCTGACGATCTGACACTCGTGTCCTTCCGTATCCACTTTCAGAACCGCCGGGGTTCCGACTGGTAGGGACGCCACATCCGGAAACGACAGAAATTGGCCAACGGTAACTGTACGCACCTGATGTTCCTTGAACCGACATCCGTCGCAACCTTTGTAGCTATCGCGAATGATGAAGGAATGGCCTAGCAAACGGAAAAAAAGCGCTTCCCTTAGTTAAAGGGGAACTTTGCGCGGAAAATTCGGGGTAAGGCTACACACACATCATTAGATAGAGCATAAAAAATGCTGCAAAACGCACCAGGTCCCATCCCTCTACGTTGCGTCATTCTTGAGTTACAGGCAAAAACTGATCTGTGAACGGGAAACTCAGCTTGAGAGCATGTACCCTAGCTCGCTAACCACTGCACCAATCTGAATAATTTTTCTACCACCATGTGCTCCGTTTGGTGTTCTACCTTTTTGTTGTATAAAGTTTCGCTGTATCTTCACTGCCTGTGGAATGGGAGGCCAAAAAACAGGTGGCGTTGCGCAGTTTAGCACATATTTCGTCCACGTCCTCGTCATGGACGAAATATGTGCTAAATTGCGCAACGCCACCTGTTTTTGGCCTCCCATTCCACAGGCAGTGAAGATACAGCGAAACTTTATACAACAAAAAGGTAGAACACCAAACGGAGCACAGGGTGGTAGCAAAATTATTCCGATCGGTGCAATGGTTAGCGAGCTAGAGTAGCTGCAACTTTTTGGAAGACGGAAAACGGATCGATAATGCGTTTGGTAATACAGTGTTTGAGCGTTTTAGGAAACCAGTGGCCCGTTACAGCTTCGCAGTAAAATCCTTTTGCAGATCTGGCAACCCTTTTGCAGATCTGGCAACCCTGTTGTAGATCGTGATCTGTCAACATATGCATCTGGCAACCATTTTGGGCAGTTGACAAAAAGAAGTATATCTGGCAACCCTATCGCAGAGTTGGCAACCCTTTTGCAGGTCTGGCAACCCTTTTGCGCATTTAGCAATCTGGTAACCCTTTTGAAGATCTGGCAACCCTTTGCGCATTTAGCAAGCTGGCAACCCTTTTGAAGATCTGGCAACCCTTTTGCGCATTTAGCAATCTGGCAACCTTTTGCAGATCTGGCAACCCTTTAGCGCATCTCGCGTTTTAGTCTGGTGTGCACTTTCGGGCGTGTCCATGTGCTAACGATGGCTTGAAAACCTGCGTCGTTTGGTTTCTGCGGCATTTAGTACTAAAATATCGATTATCGATTGATTATTGGTGATCAGCTGATCAGATCAAAAATCACAGGTCTTTCTGGCGTTCTCGGGGCCATAAGCGCTTGAAAGAGCCCTGGATGGATGATGTAGCTGCAAAATTGAGTGAGTTATGAGTGAATCTGCGCGCTTTTAGTACTAAAATATCGATTATCGATCGATTATTGGCGATCGACTGATCAGATCAAAAATCGAAGGCCTTCCTGGCGCCCTTGGGCTTATAAGCTTTCGAATGAGCCATTGGTCAACGCTGTAGCTGCAAAACTGAGCGAGTTTATTGCATCACACACAGACACACACACAGACATCAGCCCTATTTGTTTGTAGATACATCAGAAGTGGACAGGGAGAAGGGAGGGAGGGAGGAACAGGCCATCCAGCGGAGCGACGAGCGCTGCTCGCTGGCCAAAGGAGAGACCAAAGGCTATAGCACAATAGGAAAACAAGACAGTGAGCGGGGCTGGGTGTGGGAGGCAGGACAAGGCTAGCCCAAACAGGGAGGAAGGAACAACTTTTGTGCCGCAGAAAGAAGACAGGCTCGCTGGGTTGGGCAGCCTTCACTAATTGCCCTCAAGGAGCGCACAACAAACAACAGCCAAGAAGGGCGATGACAAGATAAGTGGAAACCCTAACCCAAAAAGTGACCAGAGAAAATAAACGCCTCTCCTCCGTCTTCCATTAACTTGAGGCTACTATACATGCTCTCAAGCTGAGTTTCCCGTTGATCACAGATCAGTTTTTGCCTGTCACTCAAGAACGACGCAACGTAGAGGGATGGGACTTGGTGCGTTTTGCAGCATTTTTAATGCTCTATCTAATGATGTGTGTAGCCTTACCCCGAATTTTTCGCCCAAAGTTCCCCTTTAAAGATGTATTTTACTATTTTGCATTTTTGGGTAGACATATTTGCAATGGGTATTATTGGGTACCGAGTAAGATTTTTATTTTCATGGTTGAGGACAAAAAATATTTCCACTCACTGCCCGCGTAGTTGTTCCGTACCTGAATTGCCAGCCATTTCTTTCACGGTGACGTTTTCCGTTTTGTCTGAGAGCGCGTACGGATAAATTGTGATAAGCCGCTGAAAGTTGTTCATCTGTACAGATAAGTGAAGCGCCTCCAAGTGATGCGGCAGCGGTTCAAAAGCGAAAGCTCGTCGGTTAAGAGAGGCAGTGTAGAGCGAATACAGGCCGATATTTGCACCCACATCTAGAAGTACAGTACCAGGTGCGGTGGTCAGTAGCAGATATCGTAGACAAAGCAGGGTTGGGTCGCCACCTTGCCATTCAGCGTGAAAAGCCGGTATACTTTTGCCTTTATCCGGTTGGCAAAAGTAGAATGAGGAGGAAAAATACTGTAAAGTTTGGTGTAGGCCTATAAACCGAAATATGGAATATACAGGCTGTTTCACATGATGTCACCTATTAAAGTGCTAATAACTCCCGTATTAAGAAAGATATTTCAACCAAGTTTTTCTTTATTAAAAACTTGAAAATATGCCTGACAAGCATGCAAAATTGCATTGGTGGATCTTAAGTACGAAGGGAATTATGAAGCCTCAATCATTGGGGTCAAAATCGGCAGTGGCGTGAAAAGCGCTCGATTTTTGAAGTCCACATGGAAAGAGGTGAGCTGTTCCGCTCCATTCAGGCATCCATTTGGATTTTCTGGAGCTTATAATGCCAAAACATAAAAGAAACAGTGCCGCCATCCCTATGAACATGCATGAAAAAGAGTCTTCCCAGAGTTTTGAAGACAGGTGCTGGAGAACAGAGGCGGGCACGTCAAAAAATGGGACCTGAAAAGGCGTCGCTTGTTTCTTCGTTAATAGTGCGTGTACGTTAGTGAAATTTTGCATGCTTGTCAGGCATATTTTCAAGTTTTAACAAAAAACCTGGTTGAAATATCTCTCTTAATACGGGAGTTATTAGCACTTTATAGGTGACATACTTATCATATGATACAGCCTGTACTGTACATAAATATACGTACATACCTACATAACCCCCCAGTATTTAGTGAAAGTTTGGATCGGTGCCTGCGGGCGGGGTCGTCGACGACGGCATTTTGTCTTGTCAATACCGCATTTTTGGGTGTATATCCCCCCTATTGTATATCCCCCCCTAGTGTATAACCCCCCATTGGCAAAACATAAATTTTGTCCTTTGTATATCCCCCCCTGGTGTATAACCCCCATGTACTGGAAAGTACCTAGCCTACCTATGTAAGCTGGTCATAAGCTAGCTATAGCTACTCCTACACCAAGCTATTATGCCTATAAGCTTAGCTGAGCATGTCTTGTACTAGAATAACCCTGTTTTAACCGCGATTATGCCCTAAAACACATACTTTTGACCTCAAAAACATGCCTCTACACACCTCTCAAAAACATAAATTTTGTCCTATGTATATCCCCACCCATTGTATATCCCCCCTAGTGTATAACCCCCCATTGGACCTCTCAATTTTTGTATACCCCCATGGGGCTATACACCCAAAAATACGGTAATTCTTCTTTTTTACTCGCTCCTTGTTTTGCTCTCAGATGACTGAACAACGTTGTCTGACATCCCCGTCGGCACCTACGTACAGTAGTATCTAACCTTACACCTTAAAGGCATGGGGTCCCCTACCACCGACCTTCGAATTTAAAGTTCAAACCAATTTTATCATGAACTCGTCTTTTACAAGAAAGAAACCGCCTTGAACCATACCCTGAGCAAATTGGTCGACTTTGCGTTGGATCCGATCGGGTAATACATACAGTACACCAAACATTACAGTAGGTGGCAACAGGGCAGGGAGCCGAAGAATTCAAGGACCGTGGTTGTCGGAGAACCCTGACATCAGCCGTGTCAGCGGCATCAATGAAGCCGGCCGTTGACCAATACTGTTTCCTTGCATGAACAAAGTTGAAGAGTGGATTGAAAAAGAAGCTGAAGCTACCAATCGTAGTGTTGTCAACCTTCGAAATTTACTGCGGCGGTAAAGTAAGGTAAAATTACCGGCAGTAGACAACGGTAAAATTACCGCGCGGTAATTTTACCGTCATAATTTTTTTACCGCAGTACTTTCTGAAATAAATTGACGGTAAAACGGTAAAATACGGTAAAAATTTTCTCTGTGTTTTCAACGATTCTCGTTTATTTTGTACATAATGGCATGCGTGCATTGACGACTCATCGCCATCGTACTTTTGGCAACTGAACGGTGACACTATCACATGTCCATCCATACTAGCTTGGAAGTACTGTACGGACATACCCAACTACCGCAAAGAAAACGACAAAGAAAACGTAGGTACAATGTGAGGAATTGCACAGGTGAGGTGATGAAGAATCTCAATTCGTTGACCTGCGTCATGATTCTGGGATCTATAGGTTCTAGATGGTCGCAAAGTGACGCCGGGTCACATGGATAAGTGAAGTTTGCGACTCGTGCCCATCCAGTTTCACGACGCAAGTAGCGGATAGAGCCAAAATTCACAAAAATAGCGCTGGGCGCAGGTTCAATAAAACAACCTGCACTACTTTTTGAGCATAGAAAATGGCGTCCCCTCGCAATAATCTAAAATGATCTGATACTATACGTACTTTATATACCACGGTAGAAAGAAAACGGTAAGAAGGTGAAGTTATTACCGCTGCAGTAAACGGTAAAAGTACAGTAAAAAAGTACTCTTTTACCGCCAAAATTTTTGAAAGTACTTTCGGCTGACTCGACAGTAAAAAGTACAGCCAAATAATTTACTGTCACCATTCAACGGTAAAAAGTACAGTACCGTTTTGAAAAACTGCAAAAGTACAGGCGGTAAAACGGTAAAGTAATTACCGTTGACAACACTACCAATCAGTGCAAATGCGACCACCATTAAGCAAGCAACTTTCGCCATGAATGGTCGCTTGTACAACATTATGTAGTTGTACATATGAAGCCAGGCGTTTGAGACGATTGCATCAGCGACGAACGCTTTTGAAATAAAATTTGAAATAAAATGAAATAAATAACAAAAGAACCAACCCGTTGCCGTTCCCATCTGCATAACAAAGTTACTCTTTGCCAAAATCAATTAAAATTTCTGTGCATGCGTGCGTGCGTGCGTGAGTGCGTGCGTGAGTGCATGCGCCATAGATGCCATAGAATGAATATGGCAATTCTGCTACAAAAAGATATGAATCAATTCCACACGACATGAAAGCATGCGTAGATCTGTACATCTGTACATACCTAAGGCAGCTACCCCACGGCATTGCTGCTAAAGTGTGGCACAACCTAAGCTTATTTGCAAGAGCATGAGGTTGAAATTCCATTGCACATGTCATGTTTGATAGTGGTCTGCCCCCGCCCCCGCCTTCATCAGTGGCCAAGTCTAATAGTGGTCGGCCCCCGCCCCCGCCTTCATCAGTGGCCAAGTCTGATAGTGGTCGGCCTCCGCCCCCGCTTCCATCAATGGTCATGTTTAATAGTGGTCGGCCCCCGCCCCCTCCCGCCTTCATCATGTCCCATTCACCCCCGCCCCGCCTTCATCAGTGGTCATGTTTGATAGTGGTCTGCCCCCGCCCCGTCTTCATCAGTGGCCAAGTCTAATAGTGGTCGGCCCCCGCCCCCGCTTTCATCAATGGTCATGTTTGATAGTGGTCTGCCCCCGCCCCCGTCTTCATCAGTGGTCATGTTTGATAGTGGTCTGCCCCCGCTTTCATCAATGGTCATGTTTGATAGTGGTCTGCCCCTGCCCCCGCCTTCATCAGTGGTCATGTTTGATAGTGGTTTGCCCCTCCCCCGCCTTCATCAGTGGCCAAGTCTGATAGTGGTCGGCCTCCGCCCCCGCTTCCATCAATGGTCATGTTTTATAGTGGTCGGCCCCCGCCTCCGCTTTCATCAATGGTCATGTTTGATAGTGGTCTGCCCCTGCCCCCGCCTTCATCAGTGGCCAAGTCTAATAGTGGTCGGTCTCCGCCCCCGCATTCATCATGTCCCATTCACCACCGCCCCCGCCTTCATCAGTGGCCAAGTCTAATAGTGGTCGGCCTCCGCCTCTGCATTCATCATGTCCCATTCACCCCCGCCCCCGCCTTCATCAGTGGTCATGTTTGATAGTGGTCTGCCCCTGTCCCCGCCTTCATCAGTGGCCAAGTCTGATAGTGGTCGGCCCCCGCCCCCGCTTTCATCAATGGTCATGTTTGATAGTGGTCGGCCCCCGCCCCCTCCCGCCTTCATCAGTGGTCATGTTTGATAGTGTCTGCCCCCGCCCCCGCCTTCATCAGTGGCCAAGTCTAATAGTGGTCGGCCCCCGCCCCCGCTTTCATCAATGGTCATGTTTGATAGTGGTCTGCCCCTGCCCCCGCCTTCATCAGTGGTCATGTTTGATAGTGGTCTGCCCCCGCCCCGTTTTTATCAGTGGCCAAGTCTAATAGTGGTCGGCCTCCGCCCCCGCATTCATCATGTCCCATTCACCCCCGCCCCCGCCTTCATCAGTGGCCAAGTCTGATAGTGGTCGGCCTCCGCCCCCGCTTTCATCAATGGTCATGTTTGATAGTGGTCTGCCCCCGCCCCGTCTTCATCAGTGGCCAAGTCTAATAGTGGTCGGCCCCCGCCCCCGCTTTCATCAATGGTCATGTTTGATAGTGGTCTGCCCCCGCCCCGTCTTCATCAGTGGCCAAGTCTAATAGTGGTCGGCCCCCGCCCCCGCTTTCATCAATGGTCATGTTTGATAGTGGTCTGCCCCTGCCCCCGCCTTCATCAGTGGTCATGTTTGACAGTGGTCTGCCCCCGCCCCCGCCTTCATCATGTCCCATTCACCCCCGCCCCCGCCTTCATCAGTGGCCAAGTCTGATAGTGGTCGGCCTCAGCCCCCGCTTTCATCAATGGTCATGTTTGATAGTGGTCGGCCCCCGCCCCGTCTTCATCAGTGGCCAAGTCTAACAGTGGTCGGCCCCCACTCCCGCCTTCATCAGTGACCAAGTCTGATAGTGGTCTGCCCCCGCCCCCGCCTTCATCAGTGACCAAGTCTGATAGCGGTCTGCCCCCGTCCCGGCCTTCATCATGTCCCATTCACCCCTGCCCCCGCCTTCATCAGTGACCAAGTCTGATTGTGGTCGGCCCCCGCCCCCGCTTTCATCAATGGTCATGTTTGATAGTGGTCTGCCCCCGCCCCCGCCTTCATCATGTCCCATTCACCCCCACTACCGCCTTCATCAATGGTCAGAATGGGGTGCCGCAGTGTCCTGCCCCCGCCCCCGCCTTCATTAGATCCAATTGTCCCCCGCCCCCGCCTTCATCAGTGGTCAGTATGGGGTACCGTAGTGTCCTGCCCCCGCCCCCGCCCCCGCCTTCATTAGGTCCAATTGGCCCCCGCCCCCCGCCTTCATCAGTATCCATATGCCCCCGCCTTCATCAATGGTTTGGCCCCCCGACCCCCGCGCCTTCATCAGTCCTTGTCGCCCCCGATTCCCGCCCCCGCTTTCCCGCCCCCGCCTTCATCATAGTTTCGGGATCCCGCCCCCGTCCCCGCTTTCCCCGCCCCGCCCCCCTGCGAGATTTGCCCTATAGCATCAGACCGAAACGGAAGCCCGCCAATAAGATGGAGACTGAGCCAATGATGTACAACACGACGCCGACGTTGCAGACGAAGACAAATGAGACGGAGCTGCAGACGGAGCAGCTGCATGAGCTGCAGACGAAATCGCACTAGAATCATCATCGAAGCAAAAGGAAGCAATTCCGAATGAGAATACGTATAGTTGGATGGGGGGGGGGGGGGGGCACGGGCATGGTCTAAGGTCTATTAAACTTCTGTGGATATGCATTTTTGCATTGCAATTCCTTTCAAGTACAGTACGTATAGGAGATCTGTCTGTGGTGTTTTTATCGACTACATGTACACAGAGTAGCAGCGGGCACTGTTGTATCATACTTTGTATTTATGTAGGTAGCTATGGCATGGCGCAGTTCATGTGTTTTTTGCTGCTTTATTCTTCACACATGCTGTTTATGCACCAGTAAAATTCGGTACGTACATTACTATGGGGAGCTCCATAAAGTACGTCACGCTGAAATTCCTCCGCCAGACCCCCCCCCCCGCCCCCTCGTCACGCTAACGTCACGCTGAGCCTTACCCCCCCCCCCCCCTGTAGCGTGACGTCACGTTTCAGTATTGAATAGGGCATGCAATGTATGACGTACGTATGTACGTACTATGTATGTATAGCTGTTGAATTTACTTTGTGTATTTCTACACAGTCGCTTGGTTTAGGACTCCTTGGAAAAGCCTAAAATAAAGTTCCTACTTCATGCAAGGTAATGCACCGACACCGATGAATGCTGCACTGAATAAAATTGCCAGGTTTTGGTGCTGGAATTTCGACGTGACGTCACGTTATTAGCCTCGACCCCCCCCCCCCCCCCCACCACCATCGTCACGCTAACGTCACATCAGCCAGACCCCCCCGCCCCCTATTTCTGCGTGACGTACTTTATGGAGCTCCCCTATGGTACTGCCAACGCCAAGCTCTATTGTGCACGTACACCTACGTTTACGTACACGCTGTATGCCGTGAAAGCTGGATGTACTATGCCGTATGTAAGTAATGCAACCGCATGAAAAGTATATCAATGCTTTCTCATTCTTTCTTTTTGCTGTTGCGTGGAGAGGTTGCTTTCTTCCTGAGAAGCTCATCCTTCAGTCGAGCTCAAGATACAAAGATGATCTTTGTGCTGCGAGCGATTTTATTCTTCTTCTTTTTCTTCGACGACGCAGTCCTCAACACTACCAACGCTTTTCGTGCTGTTGGTATATGCAACGTGGGTTATGAGCGGCCCGGCATAACTAAAGTTGTAGAAGAAATCCCCTGTATACGAAAGACTAGCGCATGCGCAAAAATTCTCTGGCTGCATGCTGATCAGCTGGGTAGTACGCCACTCAGCTCACGTCAAAACGCATACTTCTGCTTGGACCAGGATAAGTGTACTAGCGACGCAAGGGATGACATCATGAATGGATATGATGACGTCACCTGCACATATGGCTGCTGCAGAGGTCGACACAAGCGATACCGTGATCACTACATTGAGTACTGCTGCTGTGACACCGGGAGCAATTGCATTAAACCATGAACGCAATGCACAGTTGCTCCATTCACCATCCTGATGCCATGAAGATCGGCTATATGTACTGTAGGAGTAGGTCTGTAAAACTTCTACCGCTCCCAGGTCCATCTAGCTAGATCTTGCTAGATTTTCCACGTACTTCCATTTCGTGGACTACTGGAATCATTCGTGAGGTACTTTGTTTTTGTTGGCTTTCCTTTGCGTTTTGAAAATAAAAAGTCGAAAGTGGAGCTGAATGTATAGTCAAGAGGCAATAACGAAATTACTGCTGCAGAAACAGCCGTTCGTCGCCGACTCCGCGGCTGTTTCTGCAGCAGTAATTTCGTTATTGCCACTTTACTATACATTAGCTCCACTTTCGACTTTTTATTTTCAAAACGCACAGGAAAGCCGACAAAAACCAAGTACGTTACGAATAATTTCAGTAGTCCACGAAATGGAAGTACTGTACGTGGAAAATCTAGCTAGATGGACATGGGAGCGGTTACCGGGGTTCTGGATAATGTACGCATAGTAATTAGTGCAGGGTGTCTCATAATAAACCATCCACCTTTCCGTGCATGTAACTCTGGAACCACACCTTAGATTTTCACGCGGCTTTTTTTATTTTGTAGCCAAGGCTTCAACTTAGATGTCACAAAATTTTAGCTTCATACACGTACACCCAGCGGAAGCTGCTCAAACACCTTCTTTCTCAGCGGTCAAAATACGAGGGTTTTTCTGATGGATAGTGCCAATTGGGGTCTTCTGTGCATTATCCAAAATAAAATTAGTCTCCTAATGAAAAAAAGATGGCCCAAATGCTAGAACATGTACATCTCATACATTAGCCCAAATTGACAGCATAGTAAACAAAGTACATGGGATTGGGTATCTTGAAAAATTACGACCAAAATTTTCCTCCACACTAAACAAAACCCCGATTTTGAGCTTCGGAATTCAAACCGTCGCAATTTTGGAAGTATGTGGACTAAATAGCTGAAATTTTGTACAGACCTCAGCTAAAGCCATGGCTACAAAATAGAAAAGACCGCATGGAAATCTAAGGTGTGGTTCCAGAGTTACGTGCATAGAAAGGTGGATGGTTTATTATGAGACACTCTGTATATACATTCGCAGGAGGTCAGTGTGGTTTTTTACGACTATGTAAGTATATGTACACAAAGTAACAAGAGGTATGTGATGTATGTAGTACTTACAATAGGTAGCTAGGGGATGGCGCTGTTCCTGTGTTCTTTTTGCTGTATTTTCTTCACTCACGCAGTACTGTAATGCCGCGTTTATAACCCCCGGGGGTTAATAAAACGTTAGTGGCCGATTAGGGGGGCTATATACGAGGGGGTTATACAAGAGGGGGGTGGGGTTATATTCGAAGGCTTTTTCCAACAGCGCCCGATACGGGGTTTTTTGACCTCCTGAGCTTATTTTTGACCTTATTTGGGGCGTTTTCTGAGGCAATAACCTGATACCTGGGGAAAACTGACGCATAACATCTCATAAATTGCCAAAAAGTAGGTAACCTTTTCAAGGAGACATAATTTTGTTCGTCGGGTAGAAAGTGTAGGGAAAGCTGTCAGATGCACTGTTTTTGCAGCAAATCGCAGTAAAACAGTGTTTTCTTCACGTTTTCTATGCAAAAAGCATTGATTTTTACTGTCGTTTGCGGTTTGTGATAGGGGGTTATAAACGAGGGCAAATGAGCTTAGTGACCGATTAGGGGGGTTATATACGAGGGGGGGTTATATTCGAGGGGGTTATAAACGCGGCATTACAGTAGTGTACGATCCTGTTTTGATACAGAAAAATATACATGTCGAGGTGAGAACGATAAATTTGCGTGGTTCCTGCGACCACAAGTCACAACACAGTTCGGTTTGTTCGAAAATCCTTTATTAAGCTACTGTAAAGATTGATGTATAACCCGATCGGGTTATACAAACAAAGTCGACCAATTCGCTCGGGTTGGTATGTTCGATATCGGGTTAAACAAAATATTGGGTCTTATATTCGATACCATTTTTTAAGGTATATACGGACCCTTTCCAAAATAATAGCGGGGTTGGGCACGGGCACTTTATGAAACAACAAGGGGAGGGTGACTGGATGAAACGTCAATGTACTCAGAGGCAACTTCTACTGTGGCATGAAACATCAATCTCACCAGTTTACCCGTTAGTATGAGTTTCTCGACGTTTTCTTTCGTTGAACAGAGTATACCATAGTAAACAGGCTATATGAGGTCCTATTTTCATCGATCTCTCCTGAGACAACCAGGGCGAGTTGGAAAACGGCAGAGTACTCATATGAAAGAGCATCACCTGAACTTTTCAACAAGCGTCTGTGCGCAACTTGAAACGGCCTGTGCGTTGCGCAATCTTCGTTCAAACGATAGCCCCCAATATAAGGTTTTTCTGGAATAACTTTGCGTAGAGGCAACGTAGAGCGGCGCCAGAGATCTCGATCGACTCGTCTCAGTGAGACGAATCGAATGGTATGCTGGATGTTGAAAAATACCCAGCGGTTCGTTCGGTAGCGCCAAATCACATGTTTTTGGGGGTGATTTTGAGACGTCGTACTGCGCTAAATACAAACGCTTTTGCGTCGCTCTTTTTTGTATGGATAGACCTAAGTTGGGTCTACTATGAGAGCAAAACTGCATGCTTGTATGTGCTGTGTGGCGAGCGCTGTAGCTGCTCAAAGTTGGGTCGGAAAGGGTCCGTATATACCTTAAATGCGCTTATTTTTCCCACCATCTTTCCCCAATCATGAGAATTCCAATGTTTGAGGCTTCATAATTTCCTTCGTACTTAAAGTGGGACTGTAAGATTAGGGAACCACCAGGAATTTTAAAAATGCACCCCACCATTGAATAGAGAATTTTTCGCATCGCATTTTATTCGGATAGCCCAGGACCGAGCCGAAACCAACTGTACTCGCATCAGAAAGTAGCACATAAATTAGTAAATAAGTACATACTACGTACTACCAGACACGATGGGTTATTCTTGGGCCTGGCCCTATACCTACCTAAACAAAATACATAGCGAAAATGAAACTATATAAATTTGCATAAATAAAGATATCAAAGTATCAGAAGAATCACGCCACCAGGGCGATACGGCGTTTTACCAAATACGTACGGACATACGATACATAAACACGTACACTAATGGCTACTTACGTACATAACAAAATACATAAAAAATGTGCCCATCGACGATAGCATCGAAGTACAAGTCCGGTACCATGATCGACAGCACGTATGTTGAGCGAGTTGAAGACGAAATTGGACGTGGCTTCATTAGGCTGTTTCCGTTGGGCAGTAGTGGTGGAAAGGCAACACCAGTTTGAAGCTGGAAAACCTTGGTTGAGTGATAAAAGAGCCAATTGCAAAGTCCATGTGATCATGAATTAAGCAGGAAAAGCTGAATGCTGCATGCCAAAAAGCAGATCAGTCCATCTTGAACTCCAAACTTGGTATAGTTGTACTGTAGCTTGGCGACCACACTATAGTTGCCCTTGTTCTTCATTCAGAGATGTGTCGCCTCGGCAGCAGATAAAACTATTGCACAGTTGCATGTGCACAGCGCGCAGAGAAAAGAGACACGACCGCCTCACGTCAACAACTCAACTGGTAGCCCGTATGCGTCATATGTATACGTACTAGAAGGTGTGAAGTGCTCCTTTAGGAGCAAGAGAGGGGGTCGAAAGAACCGAATTTTGCGCATTTGCTACAAATTATGACATGCAAATAAAACACACTGGAAACTAGAGCATGAAGAGCCTGACTCTAGCATACAAGTAAAACACACTGGAAACTAGAGCATGAATGACTCTAGCATACAAGTAAAACACACTGGAAACTAGAGCATGAAGAATCAGACACTGGCATGCAAGTAAAACACACTGGAAACTAGAGCATGAAGAACCTGACACTGGCATGCAAGTAAAACACACTGGAAACTAGAGCATGAAGAACCTGACACTGGCATGCAAGTAGAACACACTGGAAACTAGAGCATGAAGAACCAGACACTGGCATGCAAGTAAAACACACTGGAAACTAGAGCATGAAGAACCTGACACTGGCATGCAAGTAAAACACACTGGAAACTAGAGCATGAAGAACCTGACACTGGCATGCAAGTAAAACACACTGGAAACTAGAGCATGAAGAACCTGACACTGGCATGCAAGTAAAATACACTGGAAACTAGAGCAGGAAAAACCTGACAGTATATATGCAAGTAAAAAAGTAGTAGCAAATTTTTACACTGGTTGTGAAAATTTTTTTACTTAATAAATTCCTCTTTTAGAGCGGAACGAAACTGATGGTAATATGCAATTAAAAAAGGCACTAGGGAACTTTTGGCTGATTGTAAGAAATTTTTTACTGAATAAATTATTTTGTGCAGGAAAAAATTTTTATCAGTTACCAGCGAATTACTTACTGTGTAAGTAAACCGTTTAGCTAAAACGGTGCTGGAACCGATAAAAATTTTTTCCTGCACAAAATAATTTATTCAGTAAAAAATTTCTTACAATCAGCCAAAAGTTCCCTAGTGCCTTTTTTAATTGCATATTACCATCAGTTTCGTTCCGCTCTAAAAGAGGAATTTATTAAGTAAAAAAAATTTTCACAACCAGTGTAAAAATTTGCTACTACTTTTTTACTTGCATATATACTGTCAGGTTTTTCCTGCTCTAGTTTCCAGTGTATTTTACTTGCATGCCAGTGTCAGGTTCTTCATGCTCTAGTTTCCAGTGTGTTTTACTTGCATGCCAGTGTCAGGTTCTTCATGCTCTAGTTTCCAGTGTGTTTTACTTGCATGCCAGTGTCAGGTTCTTCATGCTCTAGTTTCCAGTGTGTTTTACTTGCATGCCAGTGTCTGGTTCTTCATGCTCTAGTTTCCAGTGTGTTCTACTTGCATGCCAGTGTCAGGTTCTTCATGCTCTAGTTTCCAGTGTGTTTTACTTGCATGCCAGTGTCAGGTTCTTCATGCTCTAGTTTCCAGTGTGTTTTACTTGCATGCCAGTGTCTGATTCTTCATGCTCTAGTTTCCAGTGTGTTTTACTTGTATGCTAGAGTCATTCATGCTCTAGTTTCCAGTGTGTTTTACTTGTATGCTAGAGTCAGGCTCTTCATGCTCTAGTTTCCAGTGTGTTTTATTTGCATGTCATAATTTGTAGCAAATGCGCAAAATTCGGTTCTTTCGACCCCCTCTCTTGCTCCTAAAGGAGCACTTCACACCTTCTAGTTTCCAATGTGTTTTAGGTGATAATACGCAATATTTGCATTTGAAAATTTTTTTAAAGTGAAATTAGGTATTTATTGTTTCACAACTAAAATAAATTATTTCTACATACTGTAAACGGGGATATTTTTGGACGGTCTTTTTTTCGGACAGAGGGCTTTTTCAACGTTTTCACATGGGGAAATTTTCGGACAGATGCCTGACCTCAATGTGCGTGTACGCACAGCGGCATTGTCTGATGCGTACGTATAGTATACTTTACTAGTATACGTATAGTATACTTTATGTACGTATGTATAGGGTGTTTCATAATAAACTCTCCGGATGTTTGTGCCTCTCATTCAACATCCGAGCGTTCGATTTCAGTGCGCTCTTTTATGTTTGGTAGCTAAGGCTTCTACAGTTGTGCAGGCAAAATTTCAGCCCTGCAGTCCTTCTACCGAGGAAGTTATGAAAGCTCAAACTTTCGGACTCAAAAATTTACGTATTTTCACTATGGGGAATAAACCCAGGCTAAGGCGAAGTTTGCACTCCAAGGATGAGTTTTTTAATTTTCTTCACAATGGCGCAGTAGATTTGGTTCTGTCGCATCCTGCATAGAATATTGAACAGGATTTGAAAACGTATTACCTGTTGGATGGTATGCTCTTTATTGTGGTACAATAGTAGGCAAATCCTCGATTTCTGAGGTCAGCCTTTCTGAGTTGTTTTGAGCCGCTTCCTGTTGGCCTAGAAATTTGAAACTTTGCACGCGTAAACGTTGAAGCCTTGGCTACTTATTGCAAAAGACCGCATTTAAAAATGACACCCCGTTGTGGAGATAGAGACACAAACATCCGGAGAGTATATTATGAAACACCCTGAGAGATCGATGAGCTTTCGCTAATGTAGTGGTAACATATATGGCTGTATGCGGGCTAGGCACATACACAGTACTGTATGGGTGTACATACGAACAACACGCGCTGATGGATATGATAAGGGCCGCAGTTTACAGTATGTACATACGTAGGAATAATTGTACAAATAAAAATTGGACAGTAAAATTTTCGGAAACAAATTTTTGTCCGAATTGTCTGACCCCCCATCCGAAAATTTCCCCGTTTACAGTAGCCACTTCACAATAAATAATTTTAGTGCTCTTTTTCTTCCCAATTTTAAGAATTTATTTTCACAAACAATACGTAGGATATGGAGGATACAAGTGTCCAATAGGCTAATTCACTATGCGATCTTCACGTATGACAAACGTACTGTACATGAACGCATACCTACAGGGTGATTTATTTCTCCTGGATGATTTTGATTGCAAATTTCACCAGGTTGCCCTTTACCGATTTTGCTCAAATTTTGCCCACATATTCCCGAGGGTTTGCCATTTACTTGGTTAAAATTTCGAGTTAAAAGGCTGTACTGGGAGTGAGAAACACAGCAGAGAACATGAGATCACAATTTTTCAATGTGTTCACCATCATTTTCTATTATTGCTTCCATTCTTCGTTCAAACTTACGGAAAACCCGGCTCAATAGCTATTCGACCATCACTGCAATTTCTCTTCGGATGGCATTCGCCGATTCTTTTAGGGTTTTTGGATTGTCTCTGTAGACCTTTTCCTTCAGTGCATCCCACAAGAAAAAGTCTGGAGGTGTCAAGTCAGGTGATCGGGCTGGCCAGTTGATGGAACAGTTCTGAGACAATCTCCAAACAATCCCTGCAGCACTCTCAATGTTTTTTGGGCAGTATGAGGCGTGGCTCCATCCTGTTGGAACCACTCGCTCCCTGGAAACAGCCCCCGGGCTGCCAAACCTTGCAGAAAAAAGCCTTCGATCATTTCGCAATAACTGTGCTGGTTGACGTTCCCAGGAAAAAAATATGGGCCAATATTCCAGCTCGGCTAATCGCGCACCAACAAATGAGTTTTGGAGAATGCAGTGATGTTTGGACAGTGGCCCTTGGATTCGCAGTGGCCCATATTCGAGCATTTTGCGAGTTAACGTGCCCATTGAGATGAAAGTTTGCCTCGTCAGAAAACCAACAATGATCCAGGAAAGTGTCCTCCTCCTCTATATGTCCCTGTATCCATTTCGCAAAGGCTACTTGGGCCGGAAAATCTTGTGGCCTCAGCTCCTTAACTGGAGTGATTCGATAGGGCTTCATTTTCAGCTTTTTCATTGCAGTTCGCAATGACGAAAAGCTGAGATTGAGCTGTTGACATGCTTTTCGCAGGGAGAGCTTGGGATTCTGTCATGTGACGCTCCACTTCAGCAATTTTCTCTGGGGTCAAAACATGCGATTTTCGGGGAAGAAAATGTACAGATCCAGATGATCGGAACTTCTCCACCACTGACAAGACAGTTTCAATTTTCGGAACATTGCAATGTCGCCCATGAAGCATCCGCCATTTTCGAACAAACAGAGCATAAGATTCCTTATTCTTTACAAACAATTCAAAGATTTTTGCTTTAGCTGTATCCGACAAGTGTGGAGCCATTTTGAGTTGGCGCTTTTGAAACATGCGCAAAATTTTTCAGAAAGCCGGGCCTGCAGCGGGCTCGGTCGTACCGGCGCGCACTTCTTGAAATTACAGAAAAAGCGCGAAATTTGAAGTTTGAGAGGAAGGGGAAAATTCTCACTCCCAGTGCAGCATTTTAACTCGAAATTTTTACCAAGTAATTGGCAAACGCTCGGGAATATTTGGGCAAAATTTGAGCAAAATCGGTGCAGGGTAACCTGGTGAAATTGGCAATCAAAATCATCCAGGAGAAATAAATCACCCTGTATGTATTATCGAATAAACAAAGGAATCATCGAGCACACGATTCATTGTAAATCGTAGCACATCAAATCAACTCACATCATACGCAACTTGAAAGTGTACACGCTCGGATTTCCACATCGAACAATTCCGATTTCAATACAGTGCGTAACATACTATGTTCACTAGAATGAGAAAACATCCAAGACAAGTGATCAAACCAATTTCCCAAACGACAAACATACGTGAACACGTAACACGAAAGCATAATACTAATTCTGTTGATTCACTGCTTGAAAATAGTGCTAGCAGACACACAAAATTCCATGTACGGCAAACACTTGAGATAGTTGATACCAAAAAAACATCCAGGAAATCCTTTTTGATACACAATGTGAGGATTGCAATGAATATGCATATTTTGTAGGACACAAGCCATATGCAGATGAAGACAAAATGCTGTTCCATGTGTCAATTATCTATCATATGGTGGCACAAAACCGTTAGCCTCATTGTGCCAGGCCACATTTGTTCAAGTATCAGAACTACATGCCTAATAATGCATGAGCAACTGGTTTTCGCTTCTCAGGGGACAATGACATGAACATGCATTTTGATCTCTCCGTCAACCAATGACCATGCAGTTTGATGTAGATGGGAAGAAACCCCGGCATTGGACGTGATTGTGTGTCGCTAGGCCCAAAAGTGTTGCTGGGCCCAAGGGATGCCACTAGGCCCAAGTTTATACGACGACGGGCCCAAGACTGGGTTGCATTGGTTTTATCCGTCCCTGCGCCTTCTCCCCTGGCGCAACCTCACTCCTTAACCGTAAGCAAAACTTACAGTCCTAGTTAGCTTTTCCAAAAGCTGCGCCAAATTATCTAGTGGCGCATTCCTATTCTCAACCGCCAAAACCTCACTCTCACATGTCTTCAAGCACAAAGGCTTAGTTACACGATATTACTAATTAGGGTACACCTCCGGCACTTTTCACGTCGTCATAGGTTCCCATGTGGGGATTGATCTTGGAAACCTGTGACGTAATCAAAAGTGTCCCAGATGTGTGCGCGCGCGAGCCAAGATGTCTGTTCTTGATATGTATATGTAGAGTGGAAGAGTGAACCCGAGTAGAATGTGTTGGTTGCTTATATAGGAGAGAAAAGTCGTGAAATGTTAGTTGAATCTTTGTTACGTACAAAACTTTTGTAAATTGTTCGTGTCAAATTGGCACGCTATTGTTCTCGTACTTCAATATGTCCGCAGAAGTGTGTCGATTTGGCCCAAGGACAATATATGGAATTTTTGTACTGAGACAAAGGCCCGTCGGTTTGGCCCGAAGACTTACGGAATTTTTGTACGGAGACAAAAGCCGCGGCGGCACAGTATTGAACCGATGGGTGGCGGTGGAAATTACTGATAATTAGACGTCAATTTATGCCTGCCACGAGGAAATTGATGGCTACATTCAAGAGTGACGAACTAATATTGATGCTCATGAGGTGCTGCTCCACATTTTTATCTTCTGTTCATTTTCCTCGTGGCAGAGTTTAGGTCATAACATTCCGTGTGCCTTTTCA
>JASAMW010007765.1:0-21670 GCA_030247985.1 Epsilonema sp. ZAB3_2
GTACTAATCTGCCTTTCGTTTGGGGTACGCCTGGGTACGCCTCGTAGCTTTTTCTTTTACCATTACTAGTCAAGATTTTATTAGGCGTTGTGACGTTTGTGCATTGCGCAAAATAGTTTTGTCAATAAAAGTAATTGAAATCAAGCTGTCAGATCAACATAACAAGACGGAACTTTTTGATATTTCTTGTGATGATCGGAGGAGATATGGCTCGAAGTATTGGTGGCCGAAGAAGGGAAAATTCTGTCGAGGGACGAATTGAAAGCGTTGCAAAGGCGAAGGGATTTTCTCAAGAAAGAACTGCATAACACACGAAAGGCTGAGGCACAGGAACTGAAGATTGATTTCAATGACGAGGTGGGTTTTCACGCACATATACACTCAGACAGACAAGCACAGATCGAAACACGAGTTTCCATGCATTTTTCGTGAAAGTTGTAGGTAAAATTTCGTGTTTTTCAGCGGGAACTGATACGGAAGAGTAAGCGCTATGAGGAGATACATGAGAAGTTCTGGCTGGCCTACTATGAGTACTACCGTGCAAAGAAGGACCCAAATGCGATGAAGTCACCTAGTTGGCGGGGTATGAATGAACCCAATGCGGATATGTTGTGGAAAGTAGCTCGAAAACGTTTTTATTTTGTATTTTCAGTATTCGAGGCTCTGTTGTCACTGGAGGATAGTAGAAAGACTGCGTGGCAAGCCTACTTGAATGCGAAGAAGATGTATCGTACAGCCAAGCACAAGTTTGAGTGTGTGAAGGTACTGTAAGCGTTGAAATTTTGGGATGTTTGAAATGCTTTTTGAATGCTGCGCTGCTGTTGTGTTGAATATTTGGCCTATCTTACAGATCTTAGGAGGGGAATACCCAGGCTTTGAAATGCCGCCATGCCCGACTTGGCCCAAGCCCGACGGTATGTATATATGCACGTATTCCATGTTTGAAAATACGGAGTTACTCTATATGTTGTGCTGTTCTCGCTTTTCAGTGAAGGAAATGACGGTTCAAGTGCCAGAGGATTTGGAGGGGAAGGCGAATCAGAGGGAGGTCAAACTACCGCCGCCGCCGCGCCCAGGATTTGGGAATCATCGAATGAGCTACACAGATCCGAACTACCACCCCGCGCCGCTTCATCTACCCACACCCAACCAGCAGCTGAAGCCCCCTTTTTCTTTCTATCCCCCTCAATCGTACATTTTCCCTCGTTTTAAAGCTGATGCTGTTGAAGATTATTTCAGATTGCTTCAGGCTGCAGCAGAGCGAAAGAAATTCATTTTTGACAAGAACGACGCGAAGAAGCTGGCGGACAGATCTTTTCAGCGCTTTCTGGACTTCGGAGCTCTAGCAGCGGAGAGGGTGGTGGCGAAGGAAACGGCGAATCTGAAGGCGGACGACCTGGAAGACCTGGAGGATCTGTTTCACACGCTGCATCTGGAGCTGGTGAGGAAATTGGGCAAGCCCAACAAGGTGAGATTAGGGTCATTGTCCGGTGAGACGGTTGGGGCACCGCCTAGCAAAGATATAGAGCCAGGGACGGTGAGTTCATATCTGAAAGGCCTAGAGCCACAGGAAGAGGACAATGAAACGAGTAGTGGGGAGGAGAGTGAGGATGATGACTCGGTGTTCGCAAGTGATCAGGAGCGCAAGAATGTGGAAGGTGGGGAGTTTGCTGTACCAAAGGCGACAGTGGGGCAGAAGCGCAAGAGGAAGGAAGGGAGTGAGAGTTCCGTGAGTTCTGTGAGTTCGCTGGGATCACAACCAAAGGCGATACCACCACCACCAAAGAAGCAGAAGAAACCAGAGTTCACCCCCGTTGATATGCTGTGTTTCCAGGCGGCCAAGGAGGGCAGGGAAGTGGTAGAGAGCAGAAACGGTGATGACGGAAGCGCGATTTTGGGTAGACTGAGCGGGACTTTTCATCTGTCTGGGCGTCTTTTCAAGGCTTTTGATGGTGACATGGCAAAGAAATTGTGTGAGGATATGCAGAGAACAAAGAGGGGAGTCAGTGTGCTGTACCGTTTGAGTGTGTGGAAGCTGGTGGAGCAGTTGTTTGTGCAGTATGGATTGCCGAAAGATGGCTTGTTGCTGGGATCAGATAGGAAGGGCGCAATTTACAAAGCTATCGTGAACAAACAGAATCCATGCAAGCTGAACTACAACACAGCGCGCGCGAAGTTGACTATGACAGTGGCGTTTTCCAGTGCTTGAGCTAATGTTTCAAATGGGACTGCCTCAACCCTCTCGCTGGTAGTGTATGTGCATGTTACTTCTTCTTAAGGCGCAGCGAACATTTGTACTAGCGGCCTATGCTTGTAGATAGTACTGCTTGCTTTGCTTGTTGTTGTGTGATGTGGTATTATGCTCTCTTTCAGGCTTCAAATTTTTCGACAATTTGTGTGTTGTACTGTACATTGTACGCAACCTTTATGTAATCTTGGTGCAGCGAACATCTGTACTAGCGGCCTTGGTTTACATATTGGGTGCTTTTTCCGTTGATTTATCGCTTTTTCTCTCTTTCCACTGTTATGCGTGTTCGTTTTGCTGTTGTTGCTTGCTTTGTTGTGCTTTTTGACTGAATAAAGTGTAGCTGCCTATATGCTGTTATTGTAATGCTTTTGCCGGCGCATGAGGCGTAGCTTGAGCTTATATATTGCAATGTACAGGTAGGGCAGCTAGGCGGGTTGCGGTGTCCAGTGGCGTCCACGTCGCGCAACCTGGGTATGCCTGCTTTTGGGAATCGATTAGTGTGCTTCCAATCTTGTGGTTCGTGGTAGTCATAATCTGCCCGAACTGCAGATTTGTAGACACACTGTACTAGTACTTAGCATGGCATAGCGGACACTGGAACAACGGTGACTACTACTTCTACTTGCTGTAAAAACTGGAATAAAATTTTCTTGCTTGTTGTGTGGTTTATTGGCCGTGATGTTATCATCATCTATCATACTTTCGCAAGCTGTTATGGAATCTTGGTATATCACCGTACGTTAGATGTATTTTAGCTGAACGTTGTGTGATGGCGAAGGTGCTGTTATATGCTGGAGGACAGTCCTGGTGTAGCCGAACGGTGCTGCAAAAGCTGTCCAATATGGCTGACGTTGAGTTTGAGTTTGAGGGGAAGAAGTGGAGGAGCCTGGAGATTTGTTATCAAAGTGTGAAGGCCGGTAAGCGAAGTTTGCGTATGGCAGAGAAAAAGTTTTCATAGACTATTGAAATCGCTGCATAGTCGCGCACAAAGCGCGCTCGAGAAATAGCTCCATGACTTCGAGCGGGCTTTTTATAGTGTCTATTGAATCTTGGTAGCTCACCGTATGTTGTCTGTCGTCCTTGTAGAATTCTGCGGCCTCAGTGAACTTGCTTCCCAGTTGGAGAACGCTAAGGACGGCTACGAGGCGAAGCAGATGTCGAAACAGATCTCTGCAGATGTCTGCGAACAAGCTACCCACGGTGTGAAAGAACAACAACATTAGCTTCTCATCGAGTGAAATAGTTCCGTTACATGCACTCCAATGCTGCGCTGTTATCTCAGGAAACTCATGACAGCAAGCTTTGACCTCCTTTCCAGTAAAACGCACCTCCAACTTCGCCCCTTCAGTCCTCTCATTCCAAATCTTGATCAAGTTCTTCACTACCCGCGTACAGCTGTGACCACGAAAGAACTCAGTAAAACTCTTCCACAAATGATCTGCTGGCAACTTCTTGTATGGAACCCATTTGCCTGTTAACCTTGTTGCTGAAGCCAAGAAGGATGCGACGTAGTCCTTGACTATGTTCTCCCAGCCGAGCAGTGAGACATGAAGAGGATCAACCGAAATTTCATCAGAATACTTGCCCAGATGAACCGTCTCCTGTGTTCTCCCACGATTCTCACGCAAATACCTCAGCACACCATCATGATTCCCCTCAAGATGAGCTATGGATTCTAGCATCTCCTGTCTCTTCTCCAGATTGAACGAGAACCAAAGCTGGTAAAACTTCTTCTTCATGTGCTCTTTAGTAAGTGGCTCACCATGCAAAAGCTTGTCCTGCCGAAGTGTCTTATCCCTGCCAATGTCTCGCACAATCCAGTCACCTTGCGGAGGCAAATCAGGATCTGCTATGACTCCTCTGTACGACAGCAGCTCATCCTTCTTGACATCGCAAAAGTCAGAAGCATGTGTCGCCGAATTGCTCACGGAACCACAGTGTGTTGCAATAAACTTCTGGTCTCCTCTCACCAATCCACGCTTGAACTGATACTGCTCCACCTTCTCCTCACCGTCTGAATCCTTGTATGTGATATCAAACTTCTCGCCCTCCACCTCGGTCATTGTCTGATCAAAAAGAGCAGAGAATTTCTTGGAATATTCATCACCCTCCTTCACCGAAGCTGCAAAAACTACCAAGTTGTTGAACGTCTTGTGAACATCTTCCGCTGCTTCGACAAGCCCTATCTCAAAAGCTGTGGCAGAATCCTTGAAGAACGGAAATTCGTCACCACCGAAGATCACATGGAAGACATTCTGGCTGTCCTCGCAACAGGAACACTGAGTCCATTTCACCACCCCTTCCTTTCTCGTCAAAAAAGCCTGCGCCAATGTCAGAAGAGAATTCAATGGATCCCGATACACTCCGACATGAACATTCTTCCTCTTCACCTCTTCTTCCAAATCATCAACTGTTTCTGCTGCCTGCTCACTCTCTACCTCCTCTGTTGACTGGATAAGCTTGGAAACAGGGAAGATTCGATCGTTCAACTTCATCTCTGCACGAACAACCTTTTTCATTGTTCTATATGGATAAAGATCAAAGCCACGAACACCGGCCATGGGTTTCTTATTCACAACCTGGAGACGTTGGTACTTTCGTTGGCTCATGATCCCCCCATCTGCCCAATAAGCAACTGAACGAGTATAATTCGCCCTGCTCACTTTGTACTTCTTGCTTCTCTCTCTCAAATCCTTTTCCGTGATCATATCTACAAACTTCCTCCCCCTACTTGTTTCAGTTGTGTTAAGCTGACTGAAGGTTTTCTTGTTGATGTACATGAGGGTATCCCATAGTCCCTGATAGCCCTTTGTTCTACAACAAGAACTCAGGTAACTTATTTTGCCAGTAAAAGCTATTGAGGGAACTAAGCAACTAATGTGAATGCTGTGAATGCTATCCCCAGGATCCGCTCTAGTGTACCACCCCCATCAGACCTCTAATAGGTGTGGTCCTAATAGTGGATTCTGCGCCTTCTATATGTGGGGCTGGTCTAAAAGGTATATGGTATATGTTTAAAAGGGGAAAGACCCAGGAACTGAAGGCGCAGATGATTACTTATCAGGACCATACCTATTTTGTTCGGTCCCTCAAAGTGGGTGGGCCTAAAAGGCGGATGCGCAAAAAGCGGATGCAGCAATATATAAAAATACAGTAATTATTCACCTGTCTGACGTCGCAGAGTTGACACTCATAGACACCGCCAGGATTCTCTTTCGCCGTCTTGTCTTCTGACGCCAACTCACTTCATCCCTTCGCACAGTGCCGCCAGCCATTTGCAATTCTACCGCCAGTGCCTTCTGCATGGCCGCTTCCTTCTTCCGCCTTGCCTTCATCAGCCGTCGAAGTTTTCGCTGCCTTGCTGACACTTCCCTATAGCTCTTCTGCAGTTTCGTCAGGAATATATAACATTATAAGGGGGAGGAATATGCAAACAGTGTAGTAAGGCAGAAGCAAGGCTAGCGACCAAGTAGTTCCGTATATACGGCATTGTCAAATTTGTCCTTCCGTATATACGACCAGTTGTTTCCGTATATACGACCATCAAGGGTCGTATATACGGAAACGCACGGTCGTATATACGGAAGGACGTCCGTATATACGACCACTTCCGTATATACGGAAGGATTTCCGTATATACGACCAACAAAATGGTCGTATATACGGAAACAACTGGTCGTATAAACGGAAGGACAAATTTGACAATGCCGTATATACGGAACTACTTGGTCGCTAGCCTTCCTTCTGCCTTACTACACTGTTTGCATATTCCTCCCCCTCTATAATGTTATATATTCCTGGTTTCGTCGTCTTCTCCTGCTCAGCTAAAACAGATGCATCAACCACATTCTCATCATTCTCTTGCTCTGCTATTGCCACCTCTGGAACTGGGACTCTTATTGGAAGAAGCTTGCATCTGGCCTTTCTTTCATGCTTCCAAAGACTATTTGGGTCGATGAAGTAGCTGCCACATCTTTCACACGCCAATCCGATTTGTTCCATCCTATCAACGTCGCATCAATTACTAAACCACACATAGTAACGGCGTGAATTACGCCCAATAAAACACACGGTAAGCCAAGGACTCCTTGACGGTAAGCAAGCCAGCTGGCTTGCCTAAAAGTGACAAACGAAAGGCAGATTTGAATATATAGGCGGACTTGCCGTGTTAGCAGTAACTCAGACAGCAGTATTTTATGTCATCCGCGAATTCTCAGATGCGCGAATCCCCATTTCCCTTCCGTTTATTTTTTATTTTCGCGAAAATTTTGACTATAGCTACGGTAATCCCCACTTGACGGGAATATTAAACAACTTTGCTTGTCTTGTCATGTCACGACTGCTTGACATTTACCCTAACCTTCCCACGAAAACAAATAATAAACGGAAACAACATGCTTGATTGCTTGACACTACATTTACTGTAGTCATGCCTATTCTACACAGAAGAAGCCCTGCATTTTAATATAGACGCAGTTAGAAGTAGGCCTAAATGAACGTCAATTAGATCTACAGACAGTGTACATACGGTATGTAGCGGACGTCAAAGATAACATTAATTGCCTGAACTTTGGGTCTTCCTTTTGATCTTGTTAATACTTAGATTCAATCTTCCATTCAATGCTTTTGCTTTTACGTCAAGTGGGTTGGGGTATGCCTACGCAAAAGTTTGGCGGCGGAATTTCCCCCCGTTGAACAAATTTTTTCGTCCCAAATTTCACCGGCTAACACAGAACATACTTTGTGTGCAACTCAATCTAGGCAAGAATATGACAGTGATTGTTGTTTTTTCGCTGCAAAATTCTTGGTCTGGGTATACCCCTGGGTCAGAAAATTGAGTCTACTTGTACCTTAAACCGACAAGTACATAGACGAAGCTGTTTTAGTTGCGATTGACTTGCATACCCAAGCTAGGTAACTATGGCTAGCTTGTTGACCATGACAGTTTTGATCCTTATTATGCTTCAACTCGACTTTCTGACCCAGGGAACTTGTGACAGTGGTCAAAGCCAAGGGTTGACGTGGGCAAGTGGGAAGGGAAGGCAGTTCTACTCGCTGCCGTTAAGACAACCTCCTCAGCGGCATTTGCTGGAGTATCTTCGAGGCAACCGCCACGCAAGTAAACTTCGAACACAGCAAGAAAAAACTTCTCGTTGAATTTCTGAATTTGCCTCGCACCACCAAACTGTACCTAGCTCCTGTTCCTGTTGCGTAAATAATACGTGTACTGTGCTTTTCTAGGTGTGAGTGTGACAAAGCGCAGGATACAACATCGTGCAGTTCGCGACGACGACCTTGTGTCACTGTTGGAACATTTGACCCCTTGGCGCAATGGATAGAAACAGAAGAAACGATAAAGACCAGCAGAAAAGAAAGCCCCTTTCTCTATGTACAGTACATATACGTAACTACATACGCACAGTACATAGGTACCGTCTCTGTCTGTGTAGCTGAGTCGTGCTGTTAGCTAGCACTGTAGTGGTCGTATGCAGTCATAGTCAATCAGCTTTTCTTGCTCTTACTATCACGTTGAAATTGAACCAAGAGCTCGTGATTGAACTGTAAGTGGAAACTACAGGGTGTCTCACGTAGATCTCCCTAACGATCCAGCCTTATAACTTCCGTGTTACAGTAGATATCAAGCTGAAATTTTGTCCTCAGAAACCCAAGAATGTGCCAAATTTTGTGGCAAAATTTGAGCCAGATAGGTCAAGTAGGGATGAAATTACGAGCTTGCAAATTTGCGACCACGTTTTTCAACATTTTCCGCACTGAGCTTAGTTTTGAGATTAGAATCTTCTGCTCAGCATGGTCAAGCAGCTCATCCAATATGGCAATATGGTGGAACAACAATGGCTGAACGTCATCACAGTCCAGAACACAAAGGATTCAAAAATACAGCAATTTACCGCCCATTACAGCCTTCAAGGGGCTGTCGAAGTCAATAGTGGCAGTACTAAATTTCAAAATATGTTGAAAAAGGTGGTCGCAAATTTGCAAGCTCGTAATTTCATCCCTACTTGACCTATCTGGCTCAAATTTTGCTACAAAATTTGGCACATTCTTGGGTTTCTGGGGACAAAATTTCAGCTTGATATCTACCGTAATACCAAAAATATATAATTGGGCTTAGGGGAAGAATGGATCACACAGTGTAAACGAAGGAGGCAATCCCTGACTCATATTCGCCCCATTTTATTGGGTTTTTCGTTTCCCCATTTTATTGGGTACCCATTTTATTGGGTTTTACGAAACCATTTTATTGGGTTTTACGAAATCGATAAACCCAATAAAATGGGTTCGTAAAACCCAATAAAATGGTTTCGTAAAACCCAATAAAATGGGGAATCGAAAAACCCAATAAAATGGGTTCGTAAAACCCAATAAAATGGGGAATCTAAAGCACGCCATCCACAACGCACACAAACAGTCTCGTAGCTCGTAAACGGTGTGCTTTAGATTCCCCATTTTATTGGGTTTTCCGAACCCATTTTATTGGGTTTTTCGATTCCCCATTTTATTGGGTTTTACGAAACCATTTTATTGGGTTTTACGAACCCATTTTATTGGGTTTATCGATTCCCCATTTTATTGGGTACCCATTATAATGGGTTCGTAAAACCCTGCCAATTAAATGGTTTCGTAAAACCCAATAAAATGGGTATCCAATAAAATGGGGAATCGAAAACCCCAATAAAATGGGACGAATATGAGTCAGGGATTGCCTTCTTCGTTTACACTGTGTGCTCCATTCTTCCCCTAAGCCCAATTATATATTTTTGGTAATACGGAAGTTATAAAGCTGGATCGTTAGGGAGATCTACGTGAGACACCCTGTACATAGCGCTGAAATTTCTGGATGGCAGCGAGCTGTGCTGAGCTGACCCCTCTAATTACACCAATTTTCAGTGCAATTTTTGACAGATGACTTCGCCAGCTACCGCAGCACCGATCAAAAAAATTTGCACGAAATTAGTCAAACAGAGAAGTAAGCTCGCTACCACCCAGATAATATTTTCAGCGCAACCGGTAAATAAAATATTAAGGCAACCCACGGCAAGCAATGCAGAAGCCGTCTCTCATTATTTCTTTCTTCGGTGGTCCTGAGCGGTTGGTTTCTTCAGAGTTTCTTCTTCTGCTTCGATACGCTTAGTTTTCAGTCCTACTTTTTGAAAAGCTGCGGGACGGTTGATTCAGCAATCTTCTCTCATCTTGTTCCCTTCTGCCCGTCATTCACACCTGCTTCCTTCTTTTGCCGCTCTTTCATCTGTTTCCCTCCCAAGCAGTTTCTTTTTCAAGCTTGAACATGCGCTGCGGCTGGTTTAACCAAGTCCTCTTGCTCTTTCTATTCATCCTGCAAGGTAGTCGAGCGGCGACTGCCGTGGCTTGTGGTGGATCCAGCCCAGCAGTGGAGGTTCTTCAATTCAAGGATCGATTCGGTGACAAGTCGCTGGCCTATCGACGCTGGGGAACCTACAAAGTCAAGTGTACCAACGGAGCCTGGGAAGACGGACACACGGACAACCCCCGAAAAGCGACCGGACCAGTCAAGTGCGAGTGCGACCAGCCAACTGGTGCCAAGAATGCGATAGGATTCGATCCAGTAAGGAGCAGATTTTGCCGGGAATTTTACGTCAAATTATTTGTTTTCTACCAAAAGAGCTGATTTTCTGCAGCTCTGGAGTACGCCTAGTACGTACAAAGTTGAAGGGTACAATAAGGTTGAAGGTTGAAGGGTACAACAAAGTTGTACAATAGGTACCACTAAATTCCTAATCCTCCCTGTCAAAAAGTTTCCGGCCCAGATTTCAGAATATAAAAATTCTTGCCAATATTTCGTTAGTACTATTTTCGTTCTTATCTGCCTGCAGGGCTTCATAGGCGAGCTTCAATGCGGCGGTTCCAAGTGCCTCTGCAAGAGTAAACAGCCAACCAGCTGTGGCAATGTCGCGGAGCTGGAGGATATGTCGGACCGCCTACTCTGCCCCGGAGGCAGACCGAAACAGAGCGAGTGTGCGGTTCCCGGAACAGCGGCGCAGGCCGAAGTGAAAGGCGCGTCCGACTGCTCCGCGGTGGATAGTCTGCTGAGCAGTGGCTTCTGGGAGTCCCCCTATGCCAGCGATGGCCTCAAGTACCGAGATGTCATCCAGCTGCACAGTGGCGGCAGCTACACACTGAAGGTTGCACCGTCAAAGCAGACAGAGTGCAGCAGTGGTGGCATGACTTGCAAGCTGAAGCAAGATGTAGACGTGGACAGAGCTTCTGTCGACCTGAACGGAAACTGTGGCACGGGATGGACGATCACAGAGGACATGCTGATATCGGAAAACGCCTGGAAGCCTGCCAAAGTCGTCTGCAAGCTGAAAGCAACGGCGGCCACGATCGCATGGCATTTCTACGTCGTCAAGACTAGTAAGCATATAATGATTATCGGTAGTCGGTACTAAATAATGCACAACAGCATAATGCAACTTTAACAACAGTTTGCAAACGTTGCAAACGAAATGAGAGGAGCTTCCCATTTTGTACTATTTTATACGTTTTACGTTTTATTCAAATCAATAATCCATTCTTTCAGCGCTAGATCCAAGTCATGTCCAGATTCAATGCAACCCAGTGCACGATGAGTGGGACTGCATCTGGCCCAAGCGCCTGTGGCACGATCATCTGGGCTTCCCTGCGAAGCGTTCCCAGGCTCCAAGCGACTGGGAGGCAAAAGTGGACGGCAAGAACGGAACTGGGACTGGGACAGTCACGTGCAACCGCAAGATCGCAAAATCCTGCCTGTACAACAGGGAGATCGCGTACGAGCGAACGACCCCGATGCTGCCCACCTACACGCTACTGGACGAATTCGGACAGCCGACCTACTGGCCGAGAGAAGGCGGCAGCTTGGAACTGCGCTGTCCCTGCAGCCCGGGACCCGAAAAGAGAATCAGACTGAGCCGGGGTCCGTGCGCCTGTGCAGAGAAAGTGGCCACAGTGACCTGCGACGGGAAAGAGTACAGGGTGGAGGTGAGTCACATCTACTTCAGCCTCAAGAGCGTCAAAAATTCAGAGTCTTACTACTTCGAATGCAGAGGAGACGAAGACTGCCCCGAGAGCCCTGAGGACAGTCTCAAGTGCACCAGTCCTAGCAACGACCATCCCCTCTCCCAGCTGGAAGAAGATGGACATCAGCTCTTTCCACCCGCTTCCAAAGCGACCTCTGGCGACAGCTGCGGATTCAAGACGACCAATGTTGAGTCAGACATGGCGAGAGTGGAAACACTGCCAGGAGGCCACAGCAGTAAGGCGAACGTACGTACAATAATACAGCACAGTCTTTTCGTGAACAGTTCATGAATCGATGGCTGAGTAGTGTACGTACAGTACGTACATGTACACATACAAAAGATAATGTGCAAGTACGTACTGTACCTACATACTTCTTGCTTCGTTATTTTTTACTTCACCTACGTACCTACGTACGTGTACATACTGTGTATCAGGTGCAAACGTCTGGAAAGAGAATCTGTTCTGGGGCCAGCTGCTGATCATAAACCTCCAATTGGAGCTGAAGGATCCAGATAAAACCTGCGGCCTCGGTGCTTCCTATGACGAAATCCGGTGCACTGTTCAGTCGGTGGGTGACCTGCGTGTGAGACGCCTGCCTGGTGACTGTGTGAATGGCTGGAACCTGAAACAAGCAAAAGCTATCGCAGTCGCAAACAACTACGTTGGAAGCTTCTACCTGGGTCAACTCATGTGCACGCAGGAAAAGTCTGGCAGATCTTGGACATTCTTTCTGATGGACGAAGGTCAGAATAGCTGGCGCGTACATTTCGTTTTCGTGCATATACCTACCGCACACTGTCTGTGTCAGTACGTACAGTGGAATTGGTTTGGTGAGGACTTTTAATACGATTTTAGTTGTGTCCCTTACGACCGAGAACAACAACTTTGACTGTGGCCAGTGGCAAGATCTGATCGAACTGCCAGCGTTCCTGAAGTTTCCTCCCAAACCTACTGGAAAACCGCCTACGCCAGCCAAGGAAGCGGAAGATGGAAAAACAGTCAACTGCACAGTGGAGCTCACAACTTGCGGATTCCCCGTCAACTCCAAGATACCCTTCACCATCACTCTGCGTAAGTTATTCATTCGTTTGTTCGTTGGCGGCACCCAGTACGCAGTACGCATCCGTCAAGAAATCAGTAATCCTGTGTGGATAAGAATGGCCGACGTACCTATACTATTGATTACTGTATGTATGTAGTGAAAACGTACAGATTGGTCTTGAAAAATCAAAAAATTGAATGCTTGTATGTACTGTGTAAAATAATTAGATTTTTGTACAAGCAAATTGCGCAATTATAGGGCGGATATTTTGCCAGTATTGGCCTCTTTTCTTCACACTTACCGTACGTCCACCCATTCTTCCCCAAGTAGCCCCATTATAGATTATTGGTACCATGAATGATACATACTACTCCACGTAGGGTACGTATGGGCGTCTCTTTCTGTTTTTAGACGTGAAGAAAGAGAAGAAGAGATCCCTCGACACATCTCAGCTTAAGGAGGACCGATCCGGCTGCGTGCACTCGGCCTGGCAAATCGTGACGCTGGTGCTGGCCGGCCTGATCCTGCTGCTGCTGCCGCTACTGGCCACCATCATCATCTGGATGTGTCTGCGCCGCTTCTGCATGCGAGAGCGCAACGAGCCCATTCAGATCACGCAGTACACCGGCAATATCACCGAGGACCAGCAGCCGCTCACCAAGGATCCGTCCGACGTCTCCTCCGATGACGTGAGTGTGGACGTCCCCGGAGCCGGAGCCGGAGCCAGATCCGCGGATACCTCGGGCTTCGAATTCGTGAAAGATTTCTCCATGAACACGACGGCGGGCGCCAGCACGACAGGCATGGAAGAGGAACACGTGAAGGATCTGACGGCGACTGCGGACGAATCCAACTACCAGCAGCAGAAGCACAAAGATGACTGACTCACTGACAGCTGACTGACTAGCAGCTTTTTCTTACCTCACCACTGTACAATATGTACGTAGGCACACATGAATAAATGGCTCCAGTTTTTTTCGCCTCGTCTGTTTCTGTTTTTTTAGGGCACACTTCCGTCGGTGTTTTTGGCTTTTCGTTGTTTGAACGCCTACTCGTGATAATGCGGTTTAAGGCGCTGTCTTTACTACTGTACGTTCACCCAACTCTATTTTTATGTGCATTGCATATTTAGTAGTTTTCCATCTTCAGCAGGGCGAGAAAAGCTCAGCATGAAACATCACGTATCTCTCACATTCTCCCCTGCTGATCTGCTCAATGGCGTGTCTTCTGTACGGCTTGTACCTGTCCATATTGTGATCTCTTGACCAAAAATACAAGTATTTTTCTACTGAGACTGAATTTGTTCACATGCATGATATCTGCATCTGCATCATGGGATACCCGATTATGACGACAGACTCTGGAGAAAAGTGCACGTGCAATGTGATCAGCTGACGATCACGATAGACATTAGACAGCTCCTACATACATCATTGTTAGGTACGTAGTACGTACAAAGCTACGTACTACTACATGTACACCTATGTACGTACATATACCGTATTTTTGGGTGTATAGCCCCATGGGGCTATACAAAAATCGAGAGGTCTGATGGGGGGTTATACACTGGGGGATATACACTGGGGGGATATACATGGGACAAAATTTATGTTTTTGAGAGGTGTGTAGAGGCATGTTTTTGAGGTCAAAAGTACGTGTTTTAGGGCATAGTCGCGGTCAAAACAGGGTTATTCTAGTATAAGACATGCTCAGCTAAGCTTATAGGCATGGTAGCATGTTGTAGGAGTAGCTATAGCTAGCTTATGACCAGCTTACATAGGTAGGTTAGGTACCTTCCAGTACATGGGGGTTATACACCAGGGGGGATATACATAGGACAAAATTTATGTTTTGCCAATGGGGGGTTATACACTGGGGGGATATACTCAGGGGGGATATACACCCAAAAATACGGTATACATAATGTTCATAACCAGGATGAACCATGTGTATTGTATGCATTAATATTGCTCATCACGGTAATTGATTTCCCGCTGCTATTTTTATCATCTTTCACCACATAAAAACCATCCGTGATCCACGTAAGCAAAAGGAACCGGAAACGGCCAGAAACGCAACAAGCGCTGCCAATTTTATTGTCATTTTTTTCTTTGATTCCTGAGCGGCCGGTCGCTGTCTTCTTTCCTCTGGGTCGCGCATCGCTCTATCTTCTTCAGTCGGCACTTCAGCGGCGGTGCCGTACGGTCGGCTCAACCTTCCTCTCCATTGTGCCTCCATCCATACGTACTGTCTGTCGCTCCATCATGCAGCAGTGGTGTGTCCATTCGTCTTCGGGGTCTCCATTCTTTTTTCTTTCTTTTCTCCAGCCTGGCCTGTTTTCTTGGTCTCCTCCATCCTCGCTACGGTTTCTTCTTCTCCTTCTATTACTCTCGTCCTCTATACACCAGCAAGTCAGCGCGAGAGTCAGCTGTGGAACCAACAAGCCAAAAATAGAGCACATTCGATTCACCGATCGGTTCGGCGATGCGACATTGGCCTACCGGGGTGGCGGTACCTACGAAGTCCAGTGTTTGAACGGCGCGTGGGAAGGGGGGAGAGCGCAGAACGGCGACATCAAGAAAGTGACCGACCAACCTGGTCTGCTCGCCTGTGGATGCATCAACAGTACTGGCCACAGCGCTCACGTCCAAGAGTTCCAGTACCCTGTAAGCCGGACTTGGTTTAAAAAACGGTGTAAATAATCGTGGGCAAATACGTAATTCAGGGGGCTTTTTTGGGGTCAATATGTACAATAGTATGATATCGGTGGTACCGTACATACATACGTACAGTATTTTTGCATACCACTTTAAAAAATAATGGTTGGTACCGTCCAATGCAGTAGTAATATGCATATTATGCAGTAATGCAGTAGTAATATGCAGTAGCGTAAGTAATATGCATTAACAAATTTGCATTCGACAACTCTGATTTTAGCTGCATCTGACACTGTACGCTAGGTGTACATACTACGTACGTACGCACGAAACAGTACGTACGCATCTCAGGCATTCGATTTCTTTCCTTTCTTTCTTGCAATAGATGAACTACTTTTGCGCGCTGCCCTCTACGAATCCCTACTGCCGCTGCGACCCTTCCAAGATACTCGAATGCGCGGTGGAGAGTCTGCATATGCCGAAGCGGGTGCTGTGTCCCGTCTTCAACAACGATACCCGGGTGGACAACGAATGCAAGCGGTACCAGCTGCACCGGCCGCGGGACGAAACGGAGATCGCGGAGATGCTGAATCCGCCCAACGACTGCAAGAGCACGGCGAGCAACCTGTCCAAGGTGTGGCACTTCTGGCAGTGGCAGCCGAGTCGCTTGAGCCTGCCCTACCGAGACGTGATTCACGTGGGACGGAGCTACCGACTGCGCGTGCGCGAAGTGATGCAGCAAGGCTACTGCAAGCCGCTGGTGAGCAAACAGCTCTGCCCTCTGGACATCGTTTGCGAGCTGAAGCAAGACGCGCGGATGCATCTGCCCGCGATCAGACTGGACGGCGACTGCGTGCAGGGATGGAAGATCACGTCTGCGATGCTGCGGCCAGAAAACGTCTGGAATCCTGCCAAGATCCTCTGCACCCTGAAAGACTTCGCACACGCGGGAGAGGAGGTCAAGTGGCACTACTACGCCGTGAAGAAAAGTACGTACGTAAGAGTTTAGCCGTTTGCGCTCTATTTGCTATTCCTGATCCCGCGTTCTGTACATAATGTTTGTTTATACGTACGTATATGTACGTGCATACTGCACATACTCAAATTTATGGCGTAAGGAAAAGTACGTATATGTAGCATATTGTCGTACGACGTACGTACGAACTCGTACTGAAACTGAACATAAATTTTGTGACTGAACATACAATAGGCTACGTACTGTAACTAATGCTCATGCATAGTACCTACGTACGTACCTAGTACTGTACATACATACATACTCGCACGGCTTTCTTTGTAGTCCTCGATCCAAGCGACGTGCAAATCGAGTGTACGGTGTACGGGGATGTGGAGTGCGTGTGGCCGAAGCTGCTGTGGCAGGATCGACTCAACTTCACTCACCGCAGGTGGACCAATCAAGACCAAGACCAAGACCTAGACCAAGGCCACCAAGGCACACACCGCACCGCAGTACCACCGCAGTACCATGATTGGCTCGCCCGCGTCGACCACTATCGACAGGAGATCACGTGCCAGAGAAGCCTGGACACCTGCATCTACAAGCGCAACATCACCTACATCCGAACCATTCCCATGCTGCCCACCTACGCGCTACTGGACGAATTCGGTCAGCCGACCTACTGGCCGAGGGAAGGCGGAAGTCTGGAACTGCGCTGTCCCTGCAGCAGCCAAGCCGACGCCAAGCTCAAGCTCAGCAGAGGTCCGTGCACCTGCGCAGACAACTCACTCTCTGTGCAGTGCGGAGGGGTGCAGTACACGATGGAAGTGGGCCACGTCTACCACAGTCTTAAGAGCATCACCGTTCCTGAATCGGCTCACAGTGAGTGTCACTACAGCGACGATTGCACAGCCCAACCCGAAGACAGTCTCCAGTGCAGAAGCACCAACAATAACCGACCCCTGTTCAAGCGGATAGAAGATGGATACCAACTCTGCCCAGGCCCTTCAGTTGCCACCTCTGCTCCTAATTGCGGATTCCAAATGACGAAGCGTGGTTCAGAGATGCCGAAAATGGAAATGATGCCAGGCGCACACTGCGGTGAGAGAAAAATGATCGGTGCATTTTCATTGCATTGCAAAGTAATGTACGTACATACGAATACATTACGTACCATCTGAAAAATCAATGCAAGAGCAAAATGTTTTACGAAATGTTCACCAAAAATTAGCCTTATCGGCGCACACGCTGTGCCGTACATCACACACTACACTACGTATACAATGCACACATTGCGCATGAAAGTTTACCATTGCCAAAAATGGTTCTTTCTTTCAGGCACCAAATGGGATGAATGGGAAGGTGATCTCCACTGGGGCCAACTGCTCACCACATCTGCCATATTGACCCTGAAGAATGCAGCAGACACTTGCGAGGACATCAGTATGGGCCGCGCTAGGGTACACTACCCCATCTATTGCACCGTTCAAAAGCTGGACGATCTTGCTGTACGACCACTGCCCGGAGACTGCACAAATGGCTGGAAACTGTCGGCTGCCAAACGGATTAGTCGCGCCTCGGAAACGCAAAACTACTTTGCCCAAGTTCGCTGCACTCAGGATGATACTGGCAAATCTTGGATGTTCCATCTGATAGATGAAGGTACGTACAACTGTGTGCAAAGCCCTGTACTAACGTTAGGGAACCCACCTTTTATTCGATTTCAGCATAAGATCATAGTCCTTTTCATCATGGTCCACAATAGCATGAATAATTGCAGTCCTAAGCTTCGAAGCAACTGAGGCCAACTTCAAATGCGGACAGTGGGACCAAGTGTTGGATCTGCCCGCTTTTCTCCAGCTCCCATACCCAGACGGACCCTCTACCACAGCCGACTCTCCAACAGTGAACTGCACAGTGGAAGCCAGCACCTGTGATTCCGACCAAAAACTCAAGCTCACACTGACGATTACTGCAGGAGGCATCAACATTACTGGTGAGCAAATCAAACATACGTTCTGTATGTATTTGTCATGTACCTACAGTATATACGGTACTGTGGCTTACTGTAAAGGTCGGTGTATAGCCCGATGTGTATTGCCCGATCCCGTATATAGCCCGCCCAATTTGGCTTATATTGCACTTTTGGCTCGTATAATGCCCGATATCGGGCAATGCAAGAACTGCGTTCACAAGGCCTTATTTACCCCATTGCGAGCCAGAACACCACGGAATGTGTGGTCCGTGAAGCTGAAAACAGGTTGACAATGGAATGCAACATTATTATTAGCAGTTTGATCATTGCTGTTGGAATCTGGGATCGGTCTGGCATGTGAGCACAGCAAGTGAAAATACCGATTACTGCCTCGCAAGGCAGCTTTGAGAACGATCAGGATCAGTATTCAAAAGCGGGTCTACCATTCAATGCATGATAACATTTAGGGTTAAAATTGGAAGAAAAATGAGCAGACGGTAAAAAGTCCCTTGTATAGCCCGAGCTTTTGTATTGCCCGATCCCGTGTATAGCCCGCCCAAATTGGCTGATCTTGTTTGTATTGCCCTGCAGGGCTATACACCGACCTTTACAGTAACGCGTTCCGTAATGGTGATATGATAGCGAACGCAACGTAGTACGTTACTATGAGGATATGTTTGATCCATGGTTTAGAACATACAATTATTCCCTAAATCGCGGCCATATTTTTGACAACCCCATATGCGATTATACACGATTCATTGGTAGTACCTACTGTACGTACATCTTTCGTTTTCAGGTGGAAGTAAGGAAGAGGAGGACGAAGATTGCTGTCCGTGGTGGTGGAAAGTGGTGGCGATTTTGCTGGCTGCCCTCCTGATCCTGCTGCCTCTGCTGCTGCTGGTGGCGCTGATCTGGTGCTGCATCCGACGACTCTACAAGAAATACCTCGCAGATCCGGTGACGGACGTGACCCAGGACAGCAGCTGGGCGGACGATCTCGCCTGCCTGAGTGGCTACTCGCAGGTGGCCGGCTCCACCATGAGAGGAAGCGAAGCGATGAGCGCCATGACAGCTGCAGGAGCTTCATCACAACAGAGCGATTCCGTGCAGACCGCCTACCTCCAAGGCTGGTCTGAAATGACCGCTACTACTGTCGGCGATGCTGGCACAGCCGCCATGCCTACTACTACTACGGGATTCAGTGCAGCTACCACAACAGGCGTTCCTGGGCACGGGGTGCCACTGGCCCAGCCTGGACAATCCTTGCAGACCGTTCCTCCAGAGACCACCGTCGCCAGTAGTCACGCCACAGGTGCCAAGCTCGCGCTGCACTCAGAGTTCATGTACGGCGGACCCAAGGTTCTAGAGAGCCACACTATTGAACTACCCAGCAGCCAGACGAAGGGCATGACGCATATTATGGATGCAGCAGGAACCCGGCACTCCGAGCGAGGAGTCACATCTGGTGCACCTAGTACTGCTACTACCACAGGAGGAGGAGCGACAGGCACGACTACTACTATCACAGGAGGAGGAGCGACAGGCACGATTAGTACCACAGGAGGAGGAGGAGCGACAGGCACGACTACTACTACCACAGGAGGAGGAGGAGCGACAGGAACGACTAGTACTACCACAGGAGGAGGAGGAGCGACAGGAACGACTAGTACTACCACAGGAGGAGGAGGAGGAGCGACAGGAACGACTAGTACTACCACAGGAGGAGGAGGAGGAGCGACAGGAACGACTAGTACTACCACAGGAGGAGGAGGAGCGACAGGAACGACTACTGGATTCAGCCAACCTGGATGGGAGCAAGCTCAGCAATCGGAGTTTGAGCACGGTGGACCCAAAGGACTAGAAAGTCACACGATGTCCTAGATTGTCGTACATACGGTGCATACTACAGCACATACACTACTGGACTCACCCAACTGCTTTTACTTTACCGCTCTGTAATAAAAGTGTATGTACGTACTTTATGTCACTCACACACAATCTTTTCTCTGTCACTACTCATGGTCAGGAAAATAAAAATAATTTTTCTCGCATTTACGGCCGAAGTCATCCTTAGAACAGAATCAGAGTAGCCAATTCAAGTACTGTAGTGATTCGTGCATAACCCGCTCGGTTGGGCCAACCGCATGAGTGCAAGTAGTACATAGGTACCCTATGTTACTAGGCATGTAGAAAAATTTATGGCCTCAACCATGTGCTTATAAAATAATGGCAAGAAATGCGTTTCAATCCGCCTAACATGGAATTTGGCGATCGTATCGGAGTCGAAAGCTTCCTAAATTTTCCACTCTTGACTACGTAGTTAGTCACCCATGGGCGTTATGCATGAATCATTTCAGTAGGTTAGTACTTGCATCTGTTTGCGTAATTGTACGCTTGTTCTATTTCATGTTCATCGGAAACAAATAACACCGTCAGTTTGTACTATCATTTTGTAGGTAACCTAATCTACTATACATACACGTACGTCCGATACTCTAGAGGAGACGAGAAAAAAATAGGTAGGCTATACATTGCTACGCAAGGAAGACTTGGAACATTTGACCGTCGCAGATCCATGTCAGTATCACACTAAATAATACATTGTGTAAGTAAAGTAGGTTAGTATTAGCGAGACCAAGGCTTCTCCCTGAGGTAGCGGTAGGCAGAAAGAACGACGCCGAAGAACCAGGAGCAGAGGAACATGCGTAAGCCGACGAGGAAGGTGAAGACGATTCGAACCCAAAAAATAGTTTTACTCGACCAGTGCTCAGCCCAGGGGAAAAAGTGGACTGTGAACACGCTGCGCACCACCCAGATGAGGATAATGACCAGTACGAGCAGAACGATATGGATCACCTAGAAGTGTGCATAGAGCTTGAATCCCACATTATTCCCCAACAAGGTACGTAACGTATTGTAGGTACGTACATAATACATACAGTACCTATAGGCGGCGTTTATACACATGAATAATGATAGGCTATGTGTTCTGCTCTGTACTCTGTATGTACGTACATACGTACCAGGACGACCAATAACGGAATAAGGAGATTGGAGTATCCCCGATTGATGCCGATGAAGATGAGGGCGCAGCAGGTGACGATGATGAGTGCCCAGATGACTTCGCCCAGATTCGCCGCATCTCCCCTCTTCACCATCGCCAGAACGGCGAAGATCATTTGCAGCAGGCAGAGGAGCATTTCCACTACTGCCACGATTGCAGCTCCCGTCTGTATACGTAGTAAACAATAGTGAACACGATGATCACAGCGAAAGTATAGTGCCCTTGGTTTGTTTGCTACCTACCACCTCTCTATACGTATGTGTACTGTGCGTGCCTAAGCAACGTAACAGGTGTTGAAAAAAGCTAGAGTATCAGTACGTGTACGTACTGTCCTACCTCGCACTGTTGGGAGCTATGTTTTGGGTTCGAGTCCAATCTCCGTGTGCTTACCGTTGCGTGAAATTGTCCACAGCAGCATCGGTAGCGTCCACTGTCAGGACGGTAGTACACCACAGTTCTTCGAACTACCACGCGACGGGGCATCCTGCTTTCCGTTTCACTTGAGACGTCTGCCTCTATCGGATGCTTATGACTCTGCGGGTCGGGCTTCAAAAGACACTGGAAAAAACAAACCAAACAACCAACCAACCGGACCGAGGCGCAGTTTTCCAGAAAAATGACAGAGATACGTGTAGTTGTAGGAGATGACGAACGAGTTTGCGCTCT
>JASAMW010007767.1:0-14690 GCA_030247985.1 Epsilonema sp. ZAB3_2
AAAATTGACGCTTTGCAAATCTAGCTGTTTGAGCCGCTTCCTGTTGGCCTAGAAAGCTGAAATTTTGGCTGCATCAACGTTGAAGCCTTGGCTATTCAACGCAAAAAACCGCATTCGAATGTGACACTCCGGTGGGGATATATAAGAACAAACATCCGGCGAGTATATTATGAAACACCCTGTATTTGCTGGACAGTTTATGCTTTTTGTTCCTGCTCAAATACTTGCTTTGCTTGTATGAAATTTGGAGTGCTTGGCTGGCATAACATTGACAATATTGTTGATATTGGTTGCATAAAGCGGGGGTCAACCTCGCTGCCAAAAACAAGGTGCAAAAATGAAAGGGGGTGATGGTGGCCGGAGAGCCATTTTGTGAGAGGGAACGCTCAAGAGAAACAGCCACAGTCGGCAAGACAAAAGGGTGGCCGGATTAGTGAGACAAAGACGAAAAGGGCCGGAGGCAGTCGCAGGTGGCCAGCCCTTTGCCCTCTTCAAAAGTTACTAGGACTAGGTTTAGTAAGTTTTTCTGCCTCATCTAGCCCTAGTAAGAAATTCTTACTGAGGCGGATTAGAGTGTGAAAAAATGTTTCCCTTACGCTCCTAGTAAGTTCAGATGCATGTTTTTGCTCCGACTGCTTCATATAACAGTCAATGTATGAGAGAGTGGCGACTGCCAGTATAGGGGACCGGACCCGGTTTTTTTTTACTTTTTAAAAATTATGTCATGAATATAGGTAATCGACCCTCCTGATTACGAAAATGAACTTAGTTTTTCGATTTGACCACGTTTAACGGGAGATACGGGCTCATTTAGGCAGGGTGGTCAGGGGAAAGGCGGAAAATCGAGTATGATCAAATCGACGTTATGTACAGGCGTGCCAAAACTCAGCGAACAGGGCCATTACGACAAACCCTATACCATTAGACTCGGCTTGATTTGCTCTTTTCAATGGCGTACTTGCCGACCGCTTAACCCTTACCGTTGGCGAGTTATGAGCAAAAAGGCGCGAAATATGCAACACCACAAAAACCAGGCAAAATTTGAAATATCGACCGTAGCTCGCCTGATTTTGACCTGACAGATCTGAAAACTATCTCAGGTTGTAGCGCTTGAAATTCTGAATAAGGCAGGCTATGTCTCCACTCTCCCCGCCTGTGCGCAATGGGTTAAATATTGCCCCAAAGTTGGACCAAACGGTCAAAAAATCGAGTTTCAGTAGTAAAATTGAACTTACGTTGTCAGCTGCAGCTGCCAAGGCAGTGAGGCTAGGAAAAAGCCGAAGACACCCCAGAGTGCAGCTTGAAATGCGCTTTTCAATGTTGGTCTTCCGGTCCGCCTATCCCCTACCGTGGGTGAGTTATTCGTGGGGAAAGGCAAAATTAGCAATATCACGAACACTAGGCAAAAATTTCAAATATCGCCAGTAGCTCAGGCGCTATTAAGGTGACAGATCTTAAACCAGTTTCAAATTGAAGCGCTTGAAATTCTGAACAAGATAAGCTATGCGTCCGATCTCTCCGCCTGTGCGCAATGGGTTAAATATTGCCCCAAAGTTGGATGATAAGGTCAAAAAATCGAGTTTTTGGTACTAAAACTGCATGTACTTTGTCAGGTGCAGCTGCCCAGGCAGTGAGGTTAGGAAAGAACCGGAGACACCACCAAGTGCAGCTTGAAATGCGCTTTTCAATGGTGTCTTCCGGTCCGCTTAACCCCTACCGTTGGTGAGTTATTAGTGGGGAAAGGTGAAATTTGCAATATCAGGAACACTAGGCAAAATTTTAAATATCGCCAGTAGCTCAGGCGCTATTAAGGTGACAGATCTTAAACCTGCCTCAAATTGTAGCGCTTGAAATTTTGAACAAGATAGGCTATGCTTTTAATCTCTCCACCTGTGCGCAATGGTTAAATATTGCCCCAAAATTGTATAAAAGGGTCAAAAAACGAGCTTCAGTACTGAAGCTGCACTTACGCTGTCAGCTGCAGCTGCACAGGCAGTAAGGCTAGGAACAAGTTGGAGACACCCCCAAGTGCAGCTTTAAATGCGCTTTTCAATGGTGGTCTTCCGGTCCGCTTAACCCCTACCGTGGGTGAATTATTAGTGGGGAAACGCAAAATTTGCAATATCCTGGACACCAGGTAAAATCTTGAATATCGCCTGTAGCTCAGGCGGTATTAAAGGGACAGATCTTAAACCTATCTCAAATTGTAGTGCTTGAAATTTTGAACAAGATAGGCTATCTGCTCAATCTCTTCGCCTGTGCGCAATGGGTTAAATATCGCCCCAAACTGGACAATACGACTAAAAAATAGTTTCAGTAATGACACTACATGTAACATTACGTTGTCAGTTGCAAATGACCAGCTGGTGGGGCTAGGAGAAAAGCAAAGATACTCCCATGTGCAGCTTGAAATGCGCTTTTTAGTGGTGGTCTTTTTGTCCACTTAACCCCTACTGTTGGCGAGTTATTAGAAGTAAAAAGTAAAATTTTGAATATCACCTAGTACTCAGGTGCTGTTACAAAAGCAGATCGTAAACCTGCCTCAAATTGTAGCGCTTGAAATTCTGAACAAGATAGGCTCTGTGGTTTGCATATATTTGCCTGTCTCTAATAGGCTAATTTTGCCACAAATTTGGCCCATAGGTGAAAAAAAATCGAGTTTCAGTACTGAAGTTGCACTTGCACTCTCCTGATGAGTACATATGATGCCAACAGTGGCCAGCTCATTTTGCCATAAGTTATGGGCCGCCATTGAAATAGTGCGTTTCAAGCCTTCACTTGGGTTGGGGGTGTCTTTGACTTCTCATCTCCACCGCTTGAGCTGCAGCAACTGAGTATGGAAGTACAGCTTCAGTACTGAAACTCGATTTTTTTACCTTTTGGGCCAAATTTGTGGCATACTTAACCTATTGCAGAAAGACAAGAAACTGCAAACATAGCCTGACCATGGAAGTTCAGCATTTCAAGCACTACCATTTGAGACAGGTTTACGATCTGCTGCTATAATAGTGCCTGAGTACTTAGCGATATTCAAAATTTTGCCTGGTGTTTATGATTTCAAAATTACATTTTACTTCTAATAACTCGCCAACAGTAGGGGTTAAGTGGACAAAAAGACCACCACTAAAAAGCGCGTTTCAAGCTGCACATGGGAGTATCTTTGCTTTACTCCTAACCCCGCTACCTGATCTGCAGCTGACAACGCAACGCAATGTTACATGCAGTGTCAGTACTGAAACTCGATTTTTTAGCCATATTGTCCAGTTTGGGGCGATATTTAACCCATTGCGCACAGGCGAAGAGATTGACCAGACAGCCTATCTTGTTCAAAATTTCAAGCACTACAATGCGAGATAGGTTTAAGATCTGTCCCTTTAATACCGCCTGAGCTACAGGCGATATTCAAGATTTTACCTGGTGTCCAGGATATTGCAAATTTTGCGTTTCCCCACTAATAATTCACCCATGGTAGGGGTTAAGCGGACCGGAAGACCACCATTGAAAAGCGCATTTAAAGCTGCACTTGGGGGTGTCTTCGGTTCTTTCCTAACCTCACTGCCTGGGCAGCTGCAGCTGACAAAGTACATGCAGTTTAAGTACAAAAACTCGATTTTTTGACCTTATCATCCAACTTTGGGGCAATATTTAACCCATTGCGCACAGGCGGAGAGATCGGACGCATAGCTTATCTTGTTCAGAATTTCAAGCGCTTCAATTTGAAACCGGTTTAAGATCTGTCACCTTAATAGTGCCTGAGCTACTGGCGATATTTGAAATTTTTGCCTAGTGTTCATGATATTGCTAATTTTGCCTTTCCCCACGAATAACTCACCCACGGTAGGGGATAGGCGGACCGGAAAACCACCATTGAAAAGCGCATTTCAAGCTGCACTCTGGGGTGTCTTCGGCTTTTTCCTAGCCTCACTGCCTTGGCAGCTGCAGCTGACAACGTAAGTTCAATTTTACTACTGAAACTCGATTTTTTGACCGTTTGGTCCAACTTTGGGGCAATATTTAACCCGTTGCGCACAGGCGGGGAGAGTGGAGGCATAGCCTGCCTTATTCAGAATTTCAAGCGCTACAACCTGAGATAGTTTTCAGATCTGTCAGGTCAAAATCAGGCGAGCTACGGTCGATATTTCAAATTTTGCCTGGTTTTTGTGGTGTTGCATATTTCGCGCCTTTTTGCTCATAACTCGCCAACGGTAAGGGTTAAGCGGTCGGCAAGTACGCCATTGAAAAGAGCAAATCAAGCCGAGTCTAATGGTATAGGGTTTGTCGTAATGGCCCTGTTCGCTGAGTTTTGGCACGCCTGTACATAACGTCGATTTGATCATACTCGATTTTCCGCCTTTCCCCTGACCACCCTGCCTAAATGAGCCCGTTTCTCCGGTTAAACGAGGTCAAATCGAAAAACTAAGTTCATTTTCGTAATCAGGAGGGTCGATTACCTATATTTACAACAAAAGTTTTGAAAAGTAGAAAAACCGGGTCCCGCCTGAATCGCCACTCTCTCATACAGTGACTGAAATGTCCATTCTCCCCGTTTTCATCACAGTCAAAGTACAGATGGATGACCTTGTCAGATTTGATGCGCCCTTCAAAAGTTATGGCGCTGAAGCAGGCACTATTGAACACTTTAAGTTGGTAGGTCGGTTGCAAAACGTCTTGAATCTTTTTCAGCTCCTCCTCTCCGCAGGGGCCATGATGGTCTGCCAGGCCCGCCTGCCTCATCAACTCCTTAGCTTTGGTCTTTTGATAAGAGTCTTTTCTGTTTCGTTGCCCTTCTCCTCTGTCTCCCTTTCTGATCTTCTCCCACTCAGCCCACTTGGCATTACTCTCATCCTTATGCAGTCTGGCTCTCCCCACCACAACTGCTCTAGCCAAACACAGGTTATCATTTGGATTGCTGATTTGAATGAAGGCGCCACCATTCCCGCAGTGACGCTTAAGCCACTGCTTCTTGTCCCACTTATCCTCCGGTGGCCTTCCTCCTCTCCTTGGCTTGACTCTGGTGAACTTGATCACCAAGTCATCACCAATTTTGAACTCCTCCTCAGACTGATGTAACTTTTCAAGTACAGTCAACAGTCTCGCAGCAGTGATGTATTGCTGCTTTTGAAAGGGTATGCAGTAGCTCTTTCGCAAGGCTGGGTGACTGATCTCAACACCCACCTTGTCCTCTCCATCTCCTTCACTGAATGCCTTTTCCAGGATGTGCTCAAAGACCTTAAGAGCTATGTCCTCAGCATCATCCATCCTCCCCTCGTTCTTGAAATGTAGGTTGTAAATGTGTCCAGAGAGCTTGAAGTGCTTGCTCTCATAGTGGACAGGCTCAGAGAGCTCAAAGTACTCATTAATAGGAAGCCGTTTTTGCTTGGCTTCGATCACCTCCAGTATCTCAATCTCATCATCATCCGCCTCATAGTCATCTAGAGGCTCTTGTTTGATCTTGTCAGGTGGAATAAGAGAGGAGTCAGACTCCAAACTCTCTTGAGAAGAAGAATAGTTTTCGCGAATAAGATCCATTAGGATTTTGATAGAGTTTGCTTAGATGTCTGGGTTTAGCAATGAAGATTGCTGGTAAAAAAAGAGCGTGAGTTGGCTGATTCACACAGGGAATCAACCAGAGTTACTAGATTTCTTAGATTTCTCGTCTTAGCAATGAAGATTGCTGGTAAAATAAAGAGCGTGAGTTGGCTGATTCACACAGGGAATCAACCAGAGTTACTATATAATAGCTTTCCATTTTCCTCGTGGCAGGAAAAATGCACAAAGTGCATGCAAAAGGCACTCATTTTTTTTCCTCGTGGCAGAGAAACATGTTTGAACATGTTTGCAAGTTGATGACATCATTGATGACATCATTTGACTATTGATGATGTCATCTGTGGGCAGCAGGGCTGAGCTGAGAGTAAGATGGTTGCCACGAGGAAAAAAAGGAGCACCTTTTGCATGCCTTTTTTGCCCTTTTTCTGCCACAAGGAAAATGAGCTGATCAATAATAGGTAGAGGTTTGCTCAGCAGTAATGATGAGCAACAAGGACTGTGAAAGCATGGACAGTAAAAGCAAGGAGTGTGAAAGCAAGGAGTGTGAAAGCATGGACTGTAAAAGCAAGGAGTGTGAAAGCAAGGACTGTGAAAGCAAGGAGTGTGAAAGCAAAGACTGTGAAAGCAAGGAGTGTGAAAACAAGGAGTGTGAAAGCATGGACTTTAGTTTGGAATTAAAGGAAGATGGCAATACAATCATTATGGTGTCAGATCTTAGGGAAGTGTTGGAGGAGAAGCGAAAGATGCAAGAGAAAGTGATTGTTGTGGTGGTGGATAATATGAGCGACTTGTTGTATCAAAAATCGAAGAAACATAAAGAAAAAAGAATAATACTGCTAAAAAAGTGATGAATGATGAACTATCTATAATTGCTGATTTTTAACTTGACATCACTATTGATGACTTCATTTGTGGAAAAGTAAATTTTATCCTAAAGTATTGGATAACTTTTATTGATCACTATTGATGATTATTTTTAAGTTGACATACTAATATGAGTTCATTTGTGGGAAAGTATATTTTTATCCAAAAGTATGACATAGATTTAACATATACAATTTTGACAGCAGGTTCCACAGGAAAGAGAGTACAAAAACTTCCACGAGGAAAAAACTGAAACAAAAAGTCAAGTCACATGATCAAAAAGTTAAACATTTAACTTTTGTAAGATACATTTGTGACAGTATGCACGGAATAGTCAATTCCACAGGAAAACTGAAACAATATATATATTACATTACATGTTTATTTTAATTATTTTTTTGACAGTACTCTGACGGGTGAAGTGGAAACAACAAAAAGAGTCAGCTGCATCAGTGTAATGCTCGAGCTTCCTGCCCCTCCCCTCCCCTTTTTCTTCCACCTTACAACATTTTCATTTACGTTTGTTTTCTTTTTATTTTTTCCTTTCCTTTTTTTTTCCACAGCATCTTCTAAGCCAACAGTCCTATCATCCCAAGCAATTTACTTCCACAGGTACGGTTCATTTCAGCATGATCCATTTTTATTCTTTTTTCTATGTTTCTTCTTTTACATCCTACCCCTCTCTCTCCTCCCCTCTCACCAGCCAGCTTCTTTTTCCAAACTTCCAAAGTCCATGCTTTCACAGTCCTTGCTTTCACACTCCTTGCTTTCACACTCCTTGCTTTCACAGTCCTTGCTTTCACACTCCTTGCTTTCACAGTCCATGCTTTCACACTCCTTGCTGCTCACTCCATCTTTCACCCTCTGCCAGTGGAACCTCTACCTATTATTGATCAGCTCATTTTCCTCGTGGCAGGAAAAGTGCACAAAGGGCATGCAAAAGGTGCTCCTTTTTTTTCCTCGTGGCAACCATTTTGCTCTCAGCTCAGTTCTACTCCCCACAGATGACGTCATCAATAATCAAATGATGTCATCAATGATGTCATCAACTTGCAAACATGTTCAAACATGTTTCTCTGCCACGAGGAAAAAAATGAGTGTCTTTTGCATGCACTTTGTGCACTTTTCCTGCCACGAGGAAAATGAAAAGCTATTATATAGTAACTCTGGCTGATTCCCTGTGTGAATCAGCCAACTCACGCTCTTTATTTTACCAGCAATCTTCATTGCTAAGACCAGAAACCTAAGCAAACTCTATCAAAATCCTAATGGATCTTATTCGCGAAAACTATTCTTCTTCTCAAGAGAGTTTGGAGTCTGACTCCTCTCTCATTCCACCTGATGAGATCAAACAAGAGCCTCTAGATGACTACGAGGCGGATGACGATGAGGTTGAGATACTGGAGGTGATCGAAGCCAAGCAACAACGGCTTCCTATTAACGAGTACTTTGAGCTCTCTGAGCCTGTCCAGTATGAGAGCAAGCACTTCAAGCTCTCTGGACACATTTACAACCTGCATTTCAAGAATGAGGGGAGGATGGATGATGCTGAGGCCATCGCTCTTAAGGTCTTTGAGCACATCCTGGAAAAGGCATTCAGTGAAGGAGATGGAGAGGACAAGGTGGGTGTTGAGATCAGTCACCCAGCCTTGCGAAAGAGCTACTGCATACCCTTTCAAAAGCAGCAATACATCACTGCTGCGAGACTGTTGACTGTACTTGAAAAGTTACATCAGTCTGATGAGGAGTTTAAGATTGGTGATGACTTGGTCATCAAGTTCACCAGAGTCAAGCCAAGGAGAGGAGGGAGGCCACCGGAGGATAAGTGGAACAAGAAGCAGTGGCTTAAGCGTCACTGCGGGAATGGTGGCGCATTCATTCAAATCAGCAATCCAAATGATAACCTGTGTCTGGCTAGAGCTGTTGTGGTGGGGAGAGCCAGACTGCATAAGGATGAGAGTAATGCCACATGGGCTGAGTGGGAGAAGATCAGAAAGGGAGACAGAGGAGGAGGGCAACGAAACAGAAAAGACTCTTATCAAAAGACCAAAGCTAAGGAGTTGATGAGGCAGGCGGGCCTGGCAGACCATCATGGCCCCTGCGGAGAGGAGGAGTTGAAAAAAATTCAAGACGTTTTGCAACCAACCTACCAACTCAAAGTGTTCAATAGTGCCTGCTTCAGCGCCATTACTTTTGAAGGGCGCATTCAATCTGACAAGGTCATTCATCTGTACTTTGACTGTGATGAGAATGGGGAGAATGGACATTTCAGTCACTGTATGAGAGAGTGGCGATTCGGCGGGACCCGGTTTTTCTACTTTTCAAAACTTTTGTTGTAAATATAGGTAATCGACCCTCCTGATTACGAAAATGAACTTAGTTTTTCGATTTGACCTCGTTTAACCGGAGAAACGGGCTCATTTAGGCAGGGTGGTCAGGGGAAAGGCGGAAAATCGAGTATGATCAAATCGACGTTATGTACAGGCGTGCCAAAACTCAGCGAACAGGGCCATTACGACAAACCCTATACCATTAGACTCGGCTTGATTTGCTCTTTTCAATGGCGTACTTGCCGACCGCTTAACCCTTACCGTTGGCGAGTTATGAGCAAAAAGGCGCGAAATATGCACACCACAAAAACCAGGCAAAATTTGAAATATCGACCGTAGCTCGCCTGATTTTGACCTGACAGATCTGAAAACTATCTCAGGTTGTAGCGCTTGAAATTCTGAATAAGGCAGGCTATGCCTCCACTCTCCCCGCCTGTGCGCAACGGGTTAAATATTGCCCCAAAGTTGGACCAAACGGTCAAAAAATCGAGTTTCAGTAGTAAAATTGAACTTACGTTGTCAGCTGCAGCTGCCAAGGCAGTGAGGCTAGGAAAAAGCCGAAGACACCCCAGAGTGCAGCTTGAAATGCGCTTTTCAATGGTGGTTTTCCGGTCCGCCTATCCCCTACCGTGGGTGAGTTATTCGTGGGGGAAAGGCAAAATTAGCAATATCATGAACACTAGGCAAAAATTTCAAATATCGCCAGTAGCTCAGGCACTATTAAGGTGACAGACTTAAACCGGTTTCAAATTGAAGCGCTTGAAATTCTGAAAAAGATAAGCTATGCGTCCGATCTCTCCGCCTGTGCGCAATGGGTTAAATATTGCCCCAGAGGTGCAAGATAATGAAAAAAAATCAAGCAAGGTGACTTAAAGTGCAGGTACTTTGTCAGCTGCAGCTGCCCAGGCAGTGAGGTTAGGAAAGAACCGAAGATCCCCCAAGTGCAGCTTTAAATGCGCTTTTCAATGGTGGTCTTCCGTCCGCTTAACCCCTACCATGGGTGAATTATTAGTGGGGAAACGCAAAATTTGCAATATCCTGGACACCAGGTAAAATCTTGAATATCGCCTGTAGCTCAGGCGGTATTAAAGGGACAGATCTTAAACCTATCTCGCATTGTAGTGCTTGAAATTTTGAACAAGATAGGCTGTCTGGTCAATCTCTTCGCCTGTGCGCAATGGGTTAAATATCGCCCCAAACTGGACAATATGGCTAAAAAATCGAGTTTCAGTACTGACACTGCATGTAACATTGCGTTGCGTTGTCAGCTGCAGATCAGGTAGCGGGGTTAGGAGTAAAGCAAAGATACTCCCATGTGCAGCTTGAAACGCGCTTTTTAGTGGTGGTCTTTTTGTCCACTTAACCCCTACTGTTGGCGAGTTATTAGAAGTAAAATGTAATTTTGAAATCATAAACACCAGGCAAAATTTTGAATATCGCTAAGTACTCAGGCACCATTATAGCAGCAGATCGTAAACCTGTCTCAAATGGTAGTGCTTGAAATGCTGAACTTCCATGGTCAGGCTATGTTTGCAGTTTCTTGTCTTTCTGCAATAGGTTAAGTATGCCACAAATTTGGCCCAAAGGTAAAAAAATCGAGTTTCAGTACTGAAGCTGTACTTCCATACTCAGTTGCTGCAGCTCAAGCGGTGGAGATGAGAAGTCAAAGACACCCCCAACCCAAGTGAAGGCTTGAAACGCACTATTTCAATGGCGGCCCATAACTTATGGCAAAATGAGCTGGCCACTGTTGGCATCATATGTACTCATCAGGAGAGTGCAAGTGCAACTTCAGTACTGAAACTCGATTTTTTTTCACCTATGGGCCAAATTTGTGGCAAAATTAGCCTATTAGAGACAGGCAAATATATGCAAACCACAGAGCCTATCTTGTTCAGAATTTCAAGCGCTACAATTTGAGGCAGGTTTACGATCTGCTTTTGTAACAGCACCTGAGTACTAGGTGATATTCAAAATTTTACTTTTTACTTCTAATAACTCGCCAACAGTAGGGGGTTAAGTGGACAAAAAGACCACCACTAAAAAGCGCATTTCAAGCTGCACATGGGAGTATCTTTGCTTTTCTCCTAGCCCCACCAGCTGGTCATTTGCAACTGACAACGTAATGTTACATGTAGTGTCATTACTGAAACTATTTTTTAGTCGTATTGTCCAGTTTGGGGCGATATTTAACCCATTGCGCACAGGCGAAGAGATTGAGCAGATAGCCTATCTTGTTCAAAATTTCAAGCACTACAATTTGAGATAGGTTTAAGATCTGTCCCTTTAATACCGCCTGAGCTACAGGCGATATTCAAGATTTTACCTGGTGTCCAGGATATTGCAAATTTTGCGTTTCCCCACTAATAATTCACCCACGGTAGGGGTTAAGCGGACCGGAAGACACCATTGAAAAGCGCATTGAAAGCTGCACTTGGGGGTGTCTCTCAACTTGTTCCTAGCCTTACTGCCTGTGCAGCTGCAGCTGACAGCGTAAGTGCAGCTTCAGTACTGAAGCTCGTTTTTTGACCCTTTTATACAATTTTGGGGCAATATTTAACCATTGCGCACAGGTGGAGAGATTAAAAGCATAGCCTATCTTGTTCAAAATTTCAAGCGCTACAATTTGAGGCAGGTTTAAGATCTGTCACCTTAATAGCGCCTGAGCTACTGGCGATATTTAAAATTTTGCCTAGCGTTCCTGATATTGCAAATTTCACCTTTCCCCACTAATAACTCACCAACGGTAGGGGTTAAGCGGACCGGAAGACACCATTGAAAAGCGCATTTCAAGCTGCACTTGGTGGTGTCTCCGGTTCTTTCCTAACCTCACTGCCTGGGCAGCTGCACCTGACAAAGTACATGCAGTTTTAGTACCAAAAACTCGATTTTTTGACCTTATCATCCAACTTTGGGGCAATATTTAACCCATTGCGCACAGGCGGAGAGATCGGACGCATAGCTTATCTTGTTCAGAATTTCAAGCGCTTCAATTTGAAACTGGTTTAAGATCTGTCACCTTAATAGCGCCTGAGCTACTGGCGATATTTGAAATTTTTGCCTAGTGTTCGTGATATTGCTAATTTTGCCTTTCCCACGAATAACTCACCCACGGTAGGGGATAGGCGGACCGGAAGACCAACATTGAAAAGCGCATTTCAAGCTGCACTCTGGGGTGTCTTCGGCTTTTTCCTAGCCTCACTGCCTTGGCAGCTGCAGCTGACAACGTAAGTTCAATTTTACTACTGAAACTCGATTTTTTGACCGTTTGGTCCAACTTTCGCAATATTTAACCCATTGCGCACAGGCGGGGAGAGTGGAAACAGAGATGGCCTTATTCAGAATTTCAAGCGCTACAACCTGAGATAGTTCTTCAGATCTGTCAGGTCAAAATCAGGCGAGCTACGGTCGATATTTCAAATTTTGCCTGGTTTTTGTGGTGTTGCATATTCGGCGCCTTTTTGCTCCATAACTCGCCAACGGAAAGGGCTAAGCGGTCGGCAAGTACGCCATTGAAAAGTACAAATCAAGCCGAGTTCAATGGTATAGGGTTTGTGCCGTAGGGGCCCTGTTCGCTGGTTTTGGCACGCCTGTACATAACGTCGATTTGATCATACTCGATTTTCCGCCTTCCCCCTGACCACCCTGCCTAATGAGCCCGTATCTCCCGTTAAACGTGGTCTAATTCGAAAAACTAAGTTCATTTTCGTAATCAGGAGGGTCGATTACCTATATTCATGACATAATTTTTAAAAGTAAAAAAAAAACTGGGTCCGGTCCCCCTATACCCTGGCAGTCGCCACTCTCTCATACATTGACTGTTATATGAAGCAGTCGGAGCAAAAACATGCATCTGAACCTGAACTAGGAGTAAAGGAAAACATTTTTTCGGCACAATCTCACCTGACAGTAAGAATTTCTTATTAGGGCTAGATGAGGCAGAAAAACTCACTAAACGTAGTCCCCAGTAACTTTTGAAGAGGGCAAAGGGCAGGCCACCTGCCACTGCCTCCTGCCCTTTTTTCTTTGTCTACCACTAATCTGGCCACCCTTTTGTCTTGCCGACTGCGGTCTGTTTCTCTTGAGCGTTCCCTCTACAAAATGGCTCTCCGGCCACCATCACCCCCTTTTCCATTTTTGCACCTTGTTTTTGGCAATGTAAGGCTGACCCCGGTTTTAGTGCAACCTATATGAACAATACTTTCAATGCGTACTATGAGCAGCAAAGCAGATCCAAATTTCATAGCAAGCAAAGACAAGTATTGTGAGCATTTTGTGGAACAAAATTATGCGATTGGTCCGTCTAAAATAGGTCGAGGGGGCCAAATACAGGGTGTTTCATAACATACTCGCCGGATGTTTGTGCTTACTATCTCCCCACCGGAGTGTCACATTCGAATGCGGTTTTTGAGTCCCAAATAGCCAAGGCTTCAACGTTGATGCAGCCGAAATTTTAGCTTCCTAGGTTGCATTGTCATGGCGCTGTAAGCGGTCAAAGTTGCGGCGCCTTTTTGGCGACAAACGGAGACAGGGCACTGAGGCGGGCAACGGATTTGCATTTCGCTTTTTTCTCGCTCTTTCAAGTCTGTTCACCATTCCACCCTAACTTTTATGCATTTTTGAGCAATCTTGTCGAAGATAAACTTCAGTTTGATCACCATGGCATCAGCATTTCCCAAGGAAAAGCTTGGATGACCGAATTTTGGCTGTAACACTGTTTGCTAAGTTCGAATCTGCAAGAGAAGTGGCATGGAGATGGAAAACTCTACCAAAACTTGTGCTCCAGATGAAAACAAGGAGAGAACTGGGTTAGGTAAACTGGGGAGAAAAAAACCGAAGCCGATCTGTACCTGGCCGCCTGCAAAAATGTGTGAAAATTGACGCTTTGCAAATCTAGCTGTTTGAGCCGCTTCCTGTTGGCCTAGAAAGCTGAAATTTTGGCTGCATCAACGTTGAAGCCTTGGCTATTCAACGCAAAAAACCGCATTCGAATGTGACACTCCGGTGGGGAGATATAAGCACAAACATCCGGCGAGTATATTATGAAACACCCTGTATTTGCGGGACAGTTTATGCTTTTTGTTCCTGCTCAAATACTTGCTTTGCTTGTATGAAATTGGAGTGCTTGGCTGGCATAACATTGACAATATTGTTGATATTGGTTGCATAAAGCGGGGGTCAACCTCGCTGCCAAAAACAAGGTGCAAAAATGAAAAGGGGTGATGGTGGCCGGAGAGCCATTTTGTGAGAGGGAACGCTGAAGAGAAACAGCCACATTGCAGAGACAAAAGGGTGGCCGGATTAGTGTAGACAAAGACGAAAAGGGCCGGAGGCAGTCGCAGGTGGCCAGCCCTTTGCCCTCTTCAAAAGTTACTAGGACTAGGTTTAGTAAGTTTTTCTGCCTCATCTAGCCCTAGTAAGAAATTCTTACTGAGGCGGATTAGAGTGTGAAAAAATGTTTCCCTTACGCTCCTAGTAAGTTCAGATGCATGTTTTTCCTCCGACTGCTTCATATAACAGTCAATGTATGAGAGAGTGGCGACTGCCAAAAACAGGCCCGTTTTTTCGTTTCTTTTTAAAAATTATGTCATGAATATAGGTAAAATTGACCCCCTGCATTACGAAAATCAACTAAGTCCTTTCATTTGATGTTTAACGGGACAATACGGGCCCATTTAGGCAGGGTGGTCAGGGGAAAGGCGGAAAATCGAGTATGATCAAATCGACGTTATGTACAGGCGTGCCAAAACTCAGCGAACAGGGCCATTACGACAAACCCTATACCATCTGACTGCTTGATTTGCTCTTTTCAATGGCGTACTTGCCGACCGCTTAACCCTTACCGTTGGCGAGTTACGGGAGCAAAAAGGCGCGAACGATGTGAATATCAAAAACCAGGCAAATTTGAAATATCGACCGTAGCTCGCCTGATTTTGACCTGACAGA
>JASAMW010007769.1:0-39688 GCA_030247985.1 Epsilonema sp. ZAB3_2
GGGCATATCGTTTCTTTGCCGTAAATTCAAAACAATGGTTTGTTGATGTGACGGGATATGGGCAGAGGTCCCAATGTCACAATTTCTTTGGAGCCTTCTGACTTTCTAGCTGGGATGCTTCAGAAGGGGATCTGGCGGGAATCCATGGCGCAATCTGCCTCGTGCGTCGGGTTCCAGTATTCCAGCCACAAGCCCGAACGACTTCTCAGCGGTCGCTCATGGAGAATTATGGCGCGTTCACCATACGTCCGTCCGTCCGTTCGTTCGCCAACCCATATGTGTTGACGAACGAACGGATGGCAGAACTCTATGAGTTGACGACGGACGTACGGACGTCTGGTGAACGCGCCATTAGCAACTCTCCCCCCCCCCCCCCCCCCCCCCCACCCCCCCCAGGTCCTCCACTGAAGAGGGGATGAATGGTGTGTTATGATGTTACGTACATATACAACCAATTGATAGAGTAGGTACGCCGGAAAGGCAATAGGGCTTTTGATATGTATACAAGACAGCAGGAAATGTTAGCTGCTGTCACATGGAATTTCCTGCCTGCGATCCGTATAAATAGGCGGCGCGCAGGGAATGAAGTTAAATTAGTTCTTTGCATCGTCTCTCCCGCATCCAGTCTTTCTCTCATCGCTCTCCTCCTCGGTCCAGCGTCACAACACAACACTGTTGTGTTTGTGTAGGTTATCAATCAACTCGGTTCTCCGTGTCAGAACGAAGAGAAGCGTCATCCCCCAACAGATATCAAGAAGCCAGAAAGCAAGAAGCACTGAAGATGAAGAAAGGGAAGATCAAGAACGAGGAAGAAAATATGGCTGACAGTAGTGGAGCGATTCCCGTCTTGGTGTTTACGTTTATTTGGAAGTGCGACCCAGAGAAGCTGAACGCCTGTCCTGGTTTCGATGAAGCGGTATACAGCCCTGTGTTCAAGACTGTTCACGGTGGCTTTGGGTACGAGTGGGATCTGTTCGTCCATCCCAAAGGCGGAAGATGCGGTGAAAAAGACGTCAGAGATCACTTGGTCCTTTACTTCAGGCGAAAGACGCTATGGCATGGAGAAATGTTGTTGAAGGTCAGCAGTGAGGGGTTTGTGGTGAAGGACGGCGTTATCATGAATAAAAGAACAGCTGATGGAAGGTCTCGGCCATATGGGATGACACAGGCCGTTGGACTCCCTGATTTTCTTCCTCTGGAAGCCGACTACAGGAGCTGCAGCAGTGTTAGCCAAGACGGATTCATTCACTTCGGCGTCAAGATTCAACTGCAGAGAGAGCACTTCGACTGGAGAAAACTTCTGAGCAAGCAGAAGGTATGGCAAGACATTTTGTTCATGTGCTTTTGCCATAGTCTGGCCCAGGCCCAGGGAGAGTTTGCTTGGGAACTATGGCCTCTCATTGTGTATACTAATAGGCCGGCCACCTGGCCAATAGGAGATCGCTATGGAACGCAAGTCTTGTTGCGTAAAATAGAACCACAAATGCGAATTTCTATCCATGCTTTGTGGCACTCCTATTTTACAAGACTAGGCTACATGCAAACTACGCAACACGACTTGAGTTCCATAGCGAACTGTCTCTGGCCAGACTATAGTCATGGTCAACGTAGTTCTGCAGAATATGAGTATGTGCACCATGGGCAGAAATCCACATTCTTTTGTAATTTACGCAGTACGGGATGGTCCACAACAAAGTCTATCGTGAGACTAGTCGTATGTTGTAGAGGTTTGGTTGAACCGAAGAAGGCCTTCTTTCTACTCCCATTTTCATTCCTTCCTGGTTCCTACAGGTCGCTTCATTCTCCTTTTTTGTACATATCAATATCATTGCTTCAGACTGCTCCACCTGAGAGTCTTCCCATCTTCCCATGGGCTTCCCATCTTCACGCTCACATTATGATCGACAGTGTTCCTGCCACGTGGAACGGAGAGCGTCAATCCACAGAGGACGAAAGACCAGAGGAGGCAGCCAGACCCAGTATTCGTCGCCCTGCTGGAGATACGACCAAGGTGCTGGATACGAAGATCATCACCAAGGACAACATGGTCATCTGGTGCCACAAGGTACGTACGTACGCTTATGCTACGGTAGACCGAACATATTACAAGACGTTTCTTGACAGTATGTACGCCTACATACGTGTACGTACGTATAATTGAGTGTAGAGCACGTACTGTACCTACAGTACAGGTACTGTGGGCTAATGCGGTGGTAACGCGATTGGGTTGGTCGATAGTGACCCGGCGGTATTTAGTGAAAGTGTGCATCGGTGTCTACGGCGTCGACGACCTCGTTCAATCATCTGGGAGCGGAAAAGGAGCGAGGGAAAATAAGAATTGACATATGACGTCGACGGCCCCGCAAACACCAGTACAAACTTTCACTAAATACAGCGGGGTCGCTGTCCATCCACCAACCCAATAGCATTACCACAACTCGTAAACACAGTACATAACATGGCGCGTTCACCAGACGTCCGTACGTCCGTCGTCAACTCATAGAATGGGTTGACGAACGGACGGATGTGTTGACGAACGGACGGATGTGTTGACGAACGGACGGATGGCAGAACTCTATGAGTTGACGACGGACGTACGGACGTCTGGTGAACGCGCCAACATTTCCAGGGTGCGCAGTTTTCAGTAGTACATAAGCGTTTATTCAGGTCGTAAATTGACATGAATACAACAAGCGCCGAATGGCTACATTAAAGCAGGCATTTTACAGCACTGTATACATAATGAATAAATAACATATACGATAATAGTATGAATGAGCAATTACGGTAGAACACGGCAAGTACAGCAGGAACACTCTAAAACCTGTACACACGAGCATGTTCAGCGATGTCGAATGTGTCCAGAGAAGTGACAAAGGAAGTTCGCGAGTTACTTGAGACAATATTTTCCGGCAGCAAGTTCCACAAAGGGACAACACGATGCCAAAACATTGATTGTTGCAAACAATTATTGGGATATGGCACAATAAGCCGTAGAGGGTGACCGCGATTTGAGCGCGCCCTACGAAAGAACTGATTCTCATCCAATTCAACACGCCCCGTAAAAACACAATAGCACAAAGAAAGATCAGCTATTATACGACGCACCTCTAAACTGTGAATACCTAGGTGAGCACATCGCAACTCGTAGTTAGGCTTGACACCATGGCACCTTGAGAAAACAGCAGAAGTGTAATATGATTGTACACGCTCAATCAACCGGATATCAGATACCTTAAAGGGGCTCCATACAACAGTTGCAAACTCTAACAGTGGCCGTACGTATGTATAATATGCACGCATAAGAATTTCGGCGTTGTTAGTACTGAAAGCTTTGAGAATGGAACGCGCAACACCATATGCTTTTGCTGATATAATAGAACAATGCTGAGTAAAAGAAAAGCTAGAAGCTAGTACAGTACGAGCTGCCTGCCAGTTCCTAGCCTTCGTACTTTTGTTGACTGTTTGATCATGATGGAAGCTTGGGCTATTTATTGTAGGTTGTACTCACGATGAATAACGCTCATTTCAAGACCATGTTCGAGCACGATTACAGGGAGGGGCGAAACAATGAAGTGGAAGTGAAGTACGACTGCGCCACCATGAAAGAGATTCTTCACTTCATCTACAACGCAAGCATCTCTTCTTCCTTTGCTCAATTGGATCTACGGGATATTCTTGGTGAGTCAACGGCAGCATGGCGTTCTGAAATTGCTGATATTTACTCTTTACCCTTCTGAAGCTTCGTACCTACGTTTGTCACAAGGTATGTATTTACATGCACTACATGCGGTCTGTTTGCACAGTGCAGTGCTGTAGCGTGATGCATAGGCATGTACTCTTCTCTTGTAGACGCGGCTACCGCTTACGGAATCCAACCCTTGGTGGACATCTGCAATGAGAAGCTGTGTGAACAGTTGGAACTGGCAAACTGCGCTCAGTTGATGGAGATTGCCGATCTCTACAAGGATCTCAAAATCCTGAAGGAATTGGTTCTGAATATGGTGGCTGAAAATCCGCACGCTGTGATGACGACGAAGCAGTGGAAAGATATGGAAGGAGCCTACGACGCTGTGGTGTTTGAGGTGCAGGAGAAACGTATGAGAGTGAGCGACGCTGCATTCGTGTCTCAGTGAACGTGTCAGCTTGGTCAAGCGGGTACAAGTTAGCTTGGTCAGGTGGATCTATAAGTTCATTGAACATTCTCTTCTGTCTGACTCACTGTTTTGTAACGTTCACTACCTTATGCTGTGTATGTATTGCGCTCACGTGCGCGATGTACCTTTAGGTTACGTTCCGAAATGGAAGTTTTTGATACTCATCAGCATTATGAGATCTAGATACGGTTCTGTACTCCTCGCGTTCTGTACTCCTCGCGTTGTGTAACAAATGAATGCAAGAATAGAAATAACTCGTTGCGCGTGGATGAAATACTGAGTAAAATGTTATTTGGTGTTGACTCTATTTTCTCTTTGCTGAACTACTCATGGTTTTGAAGCCATATGTGAATTCTTGGTACAGCATAATATACTGTACGTCCGATAGGTCCACTGGCCACACTTGAAAATGATCGTTTGCTTTGGAAAACTGGGTGTGGGGTATTTTCAGCTTCTCAAGGCAAGGGGAAAGATTCGACGCGATGCATGACGTCAGCAAAAGAGCGAAACGAACACGAGCGCAAGAAGAAAAAAGGAAGAGTAATCAACTGAAGAAAGTCAAGCCAGAAGGCTGTGAAGATTGACCAAGTAAAGAGAAGCAGAAGAAAGAAGGGATGACGCTCAGTGGTCCAACGGCTCCCGACTTGGAGTTCACGTACATCTGGAAGTGCGACCCTGAGAATCTCAATGCCTGTCCTGACTTCAATCACTCGGTGTTCAGCCCTGACTTCAAAACGGTTCACGGTGGTATTGGATACGAGTGGAGGTTGAAGATGAAACCCAAAGACGGAATACGCGATGATGGCGAAGAGATCAGAAATCACTTGGGCTTTTTCTTGAAGCTGAAAACGCTATGGCACGGAGACACATTGGAAGTGGGCCAGACGGAAGTTTGTGGTGAAGGACGGCGTTGTTATCTGCAGAAGAACTGGTGCAGGGGGGCCTTTTGGGATGGTACGGGCCGTTGGATTCAGTGATTTTCTTCCTCTGGAAGCGGACTACAGGAATTGCAGCAGTGTGAGTCGAGACGGATTCATTCACTTCGGTGTCAAGATTCGACTGAAGAGAGAGCACTTCGACTGGAGAATACTTCTGAGGAAGCAGAAGGTAAAAGCAGACATGGGTGTGGGGGTCAGTTGGGGATTGAACGCGACCTCATATGACCCCCCTCCCCCTCCCCCGATAAAAACACACAACACCGCGTGCACCCATGCATACCGCCACTTCTAGATCATTGGTGTGGTTCTAATTGCAGCCGTATGTCTTCAGTACCTACCTACGTATAATTGCCTCGAGAAAATAGTAGACGGAGGAGAGGCGTTTATTTTCTCTGGTCACTCCTTGGGCTGGGCTTTCCAGTTATCTTGTCATCGCCCTTCCTGCCTGTTGTGTGCAATGAGTTGTGCCTTCCTTCTTGCACACTAATTGCCTTTGGTCTCTTTTTGTTTGGGCAGCAGGCAGCGCGCCTCGCGCGATGACCATTCTTTCTCCTCCCTCCCTCCCTGTCCGTCCACTACTAACGTATTTCATACGGGCGCTCAACCAGAGATGACCAACGCATTATCGATCCGCCCGCCGGTCTACTATTGTCCCGCAGCAATATTAACTTGTACTCGTAGTACTCGCTAAGCCTCACATCAGACATGGACAACCATGAGATTTGATACTGCACATACAGGGTGTTTCATAATATACTCGCCGGATGTTTGTGTCTATATCTCCACAACGGTGAGTCGTTTTTAAACGCGGTCTTTTGCGTTGAATAGCCAAGGCTTCAACGTTGATGCAGCCAAAATTTCAGCTTTCTAGGTTGCATTGTCATGGCGCTGTAGGCGGTCAAAGTTGCGGCGCCTTTTTGGCGGAAAACGGAGGCAGGGCACTGAGGCGGGCAACGGATTTGCATTTTCGCTTTTTTCTCGCTCTTTCAAGTCTGTTCACCATTCCACGCTAACTTTTATGCATTTTTGAGCAGTCTTGTCGAAGATAGACTTCAGTTTGATCACCATGGCATCAGCGTCCCAAGGAAAAGCTTGGATGACCGAATTTTGGCTGTAACACTGTTTGCTAAGTTCGAATCTGCAAGAGAAGTGGCATGGACGTGGAAAAACTCTACCGAAACTTGTGCTCCAGATAAAAACTGGGGAGGGGAATACTGCGAAAGGAAAACTAAGAAGAGAACTGGGTTACGTAAACTGGGGAGAGAAAAACCGGAGCCGATCTTTACCTGGCCGCCTGCAAGAATGTGTGAAAATTGACGCTTTGCAAATCGAGTTGTTTGAGCCGCTTCCTGTTGGCCTAGAAAGCTGAAATTTTGGTTGCATCAACGTTGAAGCCTTGGCTATTCAACGCAATAAACCGCATTCGAATATGACACTCCGGTGGGGAGATATAGACACAAACATCCGGCGAGTATGTTATGAAACACCCTGTACTGTAGAATACTGGGACGTTATTGTCATACGTCCGCTATGTATCTGAACAGAGCATCAGCCAATGGTATTGTACTGTACTTGAATGCTTATTTACGTGATTTTTAGGCCGATCGCATTCAAGAAGAACCATGGGCGTCTCGTCTGCACAGTGATCGAAAGCCTAGCTGAGAGTGAGGAGCATCATCGCAATACAGATATGGCAAAGCTTCTGGATGCAAAGATATTATTTATTACAAAGGATGGAATGGTCATCTGTTGTCATTAGGTTAGTAGTACATAGTACGTATGTTTTTTCTACGTACAGAAACGTGTTGGCATGTTCACAGAACAAAGAGTACATGTTCATGCAGGGCTCATGTACAATTTGGTAGGGTAATATGGGGCAAATCCTGCCATGGGCAATCCGGCCGCCTAATGTGTAGGGCAGCATAGCTCAGCAATCAATCGGCCGATTGAGACAAGGACTGTATGATATCAATCGAATGCTTTAACCCACCTCTTTCAAGTGGACTGACTATTTTGATCCATCCTTTGCTGAAACAGCAAAGGTAAAAGAAGATCCATCCTTTGCTGAAACAGCAAAGGTAAAAGGAGCTTAGGTGGCCCGGTTTACCCCACAGTACCCGATGTAGCTTTGGACAAGGATAACAACTTCTTGCTTCAGGTGGTGCTTGCGATCAACAACTCTCACTTCAAGAGGATGTTTGAGTTGAGTTGAGTTGAGGGGAGGAGCAATGAGATCAAAGTGCAGAGTGACTTCGCCACCATGAAGGAGATCATCCACTTCATCTACAAAGGCTGCATCTCTCCGGAGTTCAGTCAGTTGGATCTGCAAGATATTCTTGGTATGAAGCAATATGAAGCCTATCAATACGTACAGTACAATTGGTATTTTGTGTGCGATGTACGTATGCATACAGTACGTATGTATGCGCATGAATGCATATGGTAGTACTACTACTGCAGTGCAGCACAGCACCTATCTGTGTATGTACGGGAGTTTAGTGTCCATTATGTACTTTACCTCCTCCTCAACGGACAAGACTCAGTGGTCAACTGGTTGCACAACCAACCGACATGTGGGGTGGGGAGTTTCACAACCGAAATACGGAAGTTTTGCGTAACCAACCGACGTCTCGCGTTGCCATGGTTGCGCAACTCCCAATGTTGTTTGACGTCGATTGCGCGACTCCCATATGTTGGTTGACGTCGGTTGCACAATCGGTTGATCACTGAGACTTTCCTGTTGAGGAGGAGTTAAAAAGTGTAGTAGTTTTACAATAAAACACAGGCGTTGCATTGGCTTTTGCTTTCAGCTGTTGCGCACATGTATGAGGTTCAGCAGGTGGTGGACATCTGCCATGAGAAGTTGTGTGAGCGAGCAACTGGAAGTGTTCAACTGTCCTCAATTGATGAAGATGGCAGATCTCTACAAGCTGCGCGTGCTGAAGGAGATGGTGATCAACCCTGGTAGCAGAGAATCAAAGACGGTGATGAGCTCCAAGGAGTGGAAGGAAATGAAAGGGGAACATGATGAAGATGTGTGGCATGCAGTGGAGAAGCGCATGGGGGTCAATATGACGATGGTTTCTTCGTAAAATTCGTGTTGTCATCTATTTCGTGTAAGCAGATCATTTTCTTCATCTACACCGCTTCTCTCTGCCAACATCAAACCATGGGCTCTTGATCAAATTGATATGTGCGACGTTTTGGGTAAGTGCCCGGAAAGTACAGTACATGCCGCTTTATGACACTGATATACCGGTCATTCTTGACATTCCAGTGAATATTCTAGCCTGCTTGTGCAATAAAGATATTCGCATGGTTGTCGAGTTGCATTGGTTTGTTGGGCGACACTTCGTTGTTATTCGACGTAGAATGCTTTATTTTCTTGAATGGATGGGGTGCTTCTCGTAGTGGCTATGACGTGGCGGCGGTTGCGCTAGGAGGATTCTGTACATCACTGGACCACAGGTGGGAATCTTCACTTCACCGGAAATTGATTGATTGTTAGGCGGCCTACCGGATGTAGAATGATAATTCTTGGTTCATTGTTTGTTTTTGTTTGGCGTGGCTTAGTCTTGTTTGTTTGTTATCAGGATTGGTACGTAGCTTTGGTTCGATCAGACCAGCACGGTATGCAGAGAAGCCGTCCGGGTGTTGCGACGACTTCCTCGTCCGGCGGTGGGCGTCCACTGTCAGGTGAAGAAGTCTCATCTGGTGAAGCAAGCGCGAAGAAGCAGAAACAGGTGGACGCTATTCTGGCCTTGGTTGATTCGCTGATGTCGCCTGAGGAAATTTACACCAACTTCTTGCCCAAAATATTCGATCAATTTCCGACTGAACTTCTGATCAAAGTACTATACTGTACATACATAGATAGTATGTATGTAGATGTAGGCTACACTGTATATACTGATAGATGTACTATAGTATTGTGCTGTACCTACAGTATGTTACATGCCTATTTGCTTGAGTATTTGCGTGTACGTACGGCTATGTAGTTTGGTTTTTTAAAGGAAGAATTGACCCCAAGGTTGAAGAGAGATGCTGTCGCGCAGCTGCCTGATTTTCTGACAGCGATCTCGTTGGATCCCATTGGTCCAAGATATCGCTCGTCCACAAGAATCTACCATCTTCCACCGAGACTGATTGGCAAAATCGTCTCTTTCGTGCCGGCTGCTGGAGCGAAGGAAGCCGCCAAGCTGGAAAAGGTCAACAGAACGTTCAAGCGATTCGCTTGGCTTCAGGTGAAGAAAATGGGGCTGAAAATAGCGGATCGCGAAGCACATATCAACTTCAGCATGTGGGATGGCTCTAAGTGGAAGAACTGTGGTAGAAGGGAAGCGAAGTTTTTTCGCTACGTGTCCGCTTATTGGGAGAAAGCAGAGAACCTGGATGAGTTTTCGCTGAACCTGGATGAGTTTTCGCTGGAGCTGAAAGGACCGTCTATCAATAGGGAATCTGTGGAACGGTGGACGATCAAATTCGCGGATTTGATGCGCGAAATGCCAAGAGCCATCGCCAAGATTTCGTGGGATATGGGCTGGAATATTGATGTTGATGAAATCCTGTATCCTCCTCCTCCAGCTATTGTGGCGTTTGTTCAGGCTTGTCGACATTCTCTGACGTATTTCGATTTCTGTTTCGAAGATGGTGGCCGCGTAGTGTGCCAGACTTTGGCTGCCTGTTTGGCCGGCTGCGATCAGCTAGAATACTTGAATCTTCCTCATTTCATCCATTTGTGTGAGTGCGCCAGCATCCTTTCGGGCAAGACCCAGTTGAAGAAGTTTCTCGTCTCGTGTATAGAGGTTGATTACCCCGACCTCTTCAAAGGCTTATCTGAGTTGCAGCGAGCCAAAGATGAAGCTGGCAGAGAAGCGCCCTCATTCTGTCTGAAAGCCTGGACCATGGACGGCTCCTCCGAGTTTATTACGGCGGCTGCAGGCATCGAAGATCTGTTGCTTCCGATGATCACGAAGATAAATTTGGCGTTCTGTCGGGATGAAGATGAACAACCTTCACAGGAAGCTTTCGATGTTCTTTGGCGCGTGCTACCGAATCTAGAGTTGTTCACAATGGTTGACAATAGTGGATCTTATATGTATGCGGCTCGGCTTTTTCTCAGCTTCTTGCAAGCATATGAAAGGAAGGAGGGCGTTCGCCGATTGGAGCTTCTGGGCGCATCGCAGCTGTTTCTGGAAGAATGTGCTGCGATTGGAGCTGTCTTAGGGCGAGAACCAACGATTGATAACTCCACTCAGGTGGATCAACTGGAGGAGGGCGATGTAATCATTCAGTTTCGCAGCGGAAACGCCACCGTTCAGTGCACTAAAACCACTGGTCACTGAGAATTTGACATACTGTATTGAAATACTATGATGCCGCGTTCATAACGGACGTAGATGTACATCTGACGTGTCGTCAATAGGTATACTTTTCTTTCACCAAACGTACATGTGTACAGTACGCATGCATGTATGCCTTGCGGGCGCCGACATTACATATCCGTGCCATGTCCCTTGCCCCTTATCAGGCATTCTGTCTCTGCTTGTGCAATAGTAAAAATGTTCGGTTCGCATGTTTGTCGATGTTGCATAGTTTTTGGGATTTTTCGTTGGTATTCAACGTGTAGAATGCTTCATTTGCTTGGCAATGAGTATGCCTGCTAAATGTCGTATGTACTTGAGCCATCTGAAAGAGTGGAAGCAGTATATGGAATTTGCTTTGAGAACGGAGAATGGATCTGACTGCAAAATTGAGTCCTTTGGCTGGTTCACACCTTCACAGATGTTGGATTTCACTCGGATATTGGTAGGTCTCTATCTCTACTGTTCTATGATTTTGGGCGACTTGGGCGCTGATATTTGGAAATTGGAGAGACACGGTAGGTATGTGCGTAATATACCTACCCTACCACCCACCGACCTGTTATGCCGTGTTCACAAGACTTGTATGTGCGTATGTAGGTCCGTACCGGTGTGCTAACATGGGAGGCTGTACGTTCGGGCGTGTGGACGTCTCTTGTGAGCGCGGCATAATCCCATATTTGAGGTTCGCTCGCACCAGCGCAGAGCCCACCTGCTGCTGACATAGTACGTGACGTACGTATTGCGCACGGCTTTGCGTTGTACATACAGAGGTACATGTGTCTTTACGTGTATGTTGTCGGTTCTGTTTTTCGGGCTTGGGTGATGACACGAGACAATGGAGACCGCCCTCGGTTGGAGATCAAAGCTGCTATTTCGTGGCTGTGAACAGAAACAAACGCAGTTTGGCACTGGAATTGAAGGCGGCCAAAGGTCGGAACATTGCGCGACAGGTATGCCCAGTAGTATCGCGTTGAAATCCAATACAAATGGTTTGCCATTGAGCGATTTTGAACTGTGCGATCTAGTAGCTAGCTGGATGCTGCTTTTGCTTTCTAGCTGGCTGACTGTGAAGGCTGACGTTCTTTTGGAGAATTTTCTTCCGGGAACGATGCAGGAATTTGGCTTGTCTTATCCTCAGCTGCAGTCTGTGGCTCCTCGATTGGTTTCCTGCTCCATCACGGGTAGGGTACAGTGGGGTAAACCCTGCCATGGGCCAAGCCCAATACTACATACACACGTGAAATACATGTTCTACGTGTACGGTGCACTAGCGCGCTACACACGAGGTGAGTAAACTCCACGTTGAATTCCCCGAGTACGTATGTGATGAAGCATAGAGATGCCGGTGAATTCAACTCACCACGTATGAACACGTGAGAAAATTTTACGCGTGGGAGAAAGTGAGAATGCTCTACAGGAAAAATAAAACTCGAAGTTCAAACTCACCGTGAATTCACCGTGAGTTTACTCACCAGTGTGTAGCGCGCTACTGTTGCTCAAGTTGGATGAAGGGACATAAGTAGTACGTGTGAGCACAGGATTTGGTTCATCCGGCCCTTATGCTTCTCGCTGTGGCTATGACGTGGTGGCGGCTGCTCTAGAAGAATTGCTGCACATCACAGGACCACAGGTTTGCCATAAATTACTTGGCTAACCGTTGGAGGATACTCTGGATCTGGAGTGTGTGTGCAGTGACTGCGTATTGGAGAAAAGCTGGTGCATGGAGAATAGCATATGAACACTGTGCTAACAGATGCATCGGCTGTTTATCCAGTCTCAAGTCGATCAACTGCTATTATTTCTGGACTGCCAAGTGCCAACCAATACGGTATACGGCTGACCAGTCTCAATCTTGAACTGTTTGCACATTTAGTTTATAAAGTTTTGCAACGACTTGACTTGGACTGTTTATTGATAAATACTGCCGTGAATCGCAACGTGCTGTGCTGTGCAGTCTGCCGCAGTGTCCGCTTTCCAGGCCTGCTCTTTGCAATTGCAGGTCAACAGAAGTAGCGAACAAAATGGCAGACGCTCACGCAGTGCCTCGCAAGAAAAGGAAGCTGACATCTCAGCCTGAAACGCCAGTTGGTCACACCTCAGCTGCTTCCATCTCCCATCTTCCTCCTGAGATTCTGGGCAAGATCATCTCCTATGTGCAAGCCACAGAAGCGAAGAATGCGAGCAGACTGGAACGCGTGAACCAAGCATTCAGACCATTCGCGTGGTTGCAAGTGAAGCAGATGACCATCTCCATCAGCGAAGAACAGTGCCGAATCTTCGACGTGGTGCAATGAAGATACGAAACAGAAGATTGAAGAGCGTTTGGCTTCCCTGGCTGCGTTTTGGAGGAAAACACGCAATCTATCGCGTGTGTCGATGGCACTGGAAAACAGAAGAAAAGCGTGGGAAAAGATCGTGATGGATCCTGCTGTGAAAAAGCTGCTGGAGTTGATGAGCAATGAGCCAAGAGCGATAAGCACGGTCAGCGTTGACGCTCGAAGCTGTAATACGGTGAAAGCTGCTCGTCCTTTCGGCCAGTTTCTTCGCGCTTGCGGTGAACATCTGCATCATTTCAGCTTGCAGTTCGCCGATAGGTCGTTGTATTTGGACCACAAGAAGAGCGCCGCATGGTGGAAATGGATCAGTTGCTATCTGAAGAACAAGGGTGGACACTTGGAATCGCTGGACGCACACGATCTGCGCATCTCCAGTGCCGATGTGATCTCTGGAATGGGCCAGTTGAAGGAGCTGAAGATTGGAGCGCCACCGGAGAGTTTGAACCAACTTATGGTGTTGTCTACTGCACTGGTGAAGTTGCAGCATGCCCAGAAGAATGATGCTGGAGCTCAGTCCGGGTCCCTCCAACTGTCATTGGTGACACCTGTGAATTTTGGCTTCTTCGTTTGCGGTCTTCTGAATGAGATAAGCGAGCCCCTGCGTATGATCACAGAGCTGTTCTGTGTACTCGATCAATGGTTCCCCCTTTTTGGCTCCATTGCTGCTGCCGAAGACGTTCTGAATCCCTGGCGCAACCTACCCAATTTGCGCACGTTTCATGCCGCGTTCAGATAAACTGCTCGAAAGAGCACGCGCGCCCCGCGCAACGGCACGGACAGCCATGGACATTTTCCGATATGAACGAGTTGCGTTGTCGTGATTGGGTGGTTGATAGCAACTCCGCGGTATTTTAGTGACTGTTTGGATCGGGTGCATTTTTGAAAGATTGGACAGCCGTAGACGTTTTTCGAGTGTACGTTGAGCATGCGTGTTTGCTTTATCTGAACGCGGCATTATATTCAGTTCAACCGTGGTGTTCTGGATCGAAGGCATGTGCGTGACCTTGGGCAAATAACGCGCACCTTTCTGGAGGCCTATGAGCAAAGTGGAGATGGTGAAAGAGGCATGCAGTTCAAGGGAGTGGCTTTCAAAAGTCGTACTTTGCACAAAGCATTGCGAGATGAGATTGCACTGGTGCCGATTATCGATCAGTCCTGCAAAGTCAAACAATTACGTCGTGACGAAGTCTTTCTTTCATTCCGAAGCGGAAGCGCCACAGTCGTGTTCCTGCATGCAAAGGTTTATATTGCTGTACTGCACTGTTTGTTCGACTGCTGACTTTTGATTGATTAGATCATATCGTCATCATATCGTCATCGTTCATACGTATACTATCAGCTGCAAGGCCGATTCCCATAAGAGGTAGGCCTAAATGTGCTCGGCTTACGCCCGACGCATGCGGAGTGTACGCGCAGCGTGTCCATCTATGGCTTTTCATCCCCTTCCATACGCCGAGCGTACGCCCAGCGCCTAGCCTCAAATGTGAAAGAGCCGTGATGTGCTTTAGGTCAACGCATAATGGCCCGTTCACATTGGAGATACGTATGCGTTGGGCGTACGCTCGGCATGTCCATGCCTGGCTAAGGCATGGTCGAGCAGCTGTGCGTCGGATGTACGCTGAGCGCATTTTCTTCCAATATGTGAATGAGCCATGAAAACGAAGGAAGGATGCGTGACTTGTACGGGATACGGTCACTTGGTAGCCGGTCACTTCGTTGCGGACATTTCGTTGCGGACCTTTCGTTGCCGCGGTCACTTGGTAGTGAGAACTTTCGTTGCGGTCACTTCGTTGCGGTTTTTTTCGTTGCGGACATTTCGTTGCGGCCATTCTCTGGTCATTTCGTTGCCGTTCATTTCGTTGCAGGCTTAGGCTTAGGCTTAGGTAAATCTCGCAACGAAATGACCAGCAACGAAAGTTCTCGCAACCAAATGACCAGAAAACGGCCGCAACGAAATGTCCGCAACGAAAAAAAACTCAACGAAGTGACCGCAACGAAAGTTCTCGCAACGAAGTGACCGCGGCAACGAAAGGTCCGCAACGAAATGTCCGCAACGAAAAAAACCGCAACGAAGTGACCGCGAACCGACTTGTACTGCTTTGTTCAGACGAAGAAATATAACTGTTTCTTTTCTGTATCCACTGGCCAAATGGTAATATGCTGCTGTGGATGGGGTGCTGGGTCATCCTACCCAATCCGTACCTTTCTTTTTGTTTGAGAGCACACAATGCATTTGTTTGTACTAGGCAGGTACCGTACGTAGGGTGTACATACGTACGTACATACTGTTCAGGTATGGATATGTATGTCGCATTTTGATAGCTGCCGCAACAAGGTGTGTAACTGTTTTCAGACGATATTCCTTTTGGTGCAACTCAAGATTACTGTGATGGTACGTAATGAATGAAACGGCAAGATGCAATAGAAGCTCCTCGCAAGAGAAGGAAGGTGGCATCTCTCCCTGTGAAGACAGCTGGTCACATCTCAACTGCTTCCATCTCTCATCTTCCTTCCTGAGATCTGGGGCAAGATTTTCTCCTTCGTGCAAGCAACAGGAGCGAAGGATGCGAGCAGACTGGAACGCACAAAGAAGGCCATCAAGAAATTCGCTTGGCTTGGAGTGAAGCAGATGAAAATTTTTATCAGCAGGGATGAGTTAAGAGTCTACGACGGGCCAGAAAAGGAAGTGTCGTCAGCGCGATATGAAGATGCGAACGAAGCCGGTTGATAAGAACTTGGCTCCTCTCGATGACATTCTGATTGCACTGATTGTGCTTCCCAGGCTTCCAACATGTCCAGGAAAACAACAAGGTTGGCAGTGGATGTGGAAGGAAGCATCGCCAGTCGAATCAGCTCATCATCCATCACCATCAGTCACCTTCCAGCTGAGCTGATGAAAAAGATCATTACTTATGTGCCAGCAGCTGGAGCCAAGGATGCCCGCAGAGCCAAAAGCACGGATCCTGTCACTGAATGCCGCGGAGTTGTTATCAACCAACCCAATCACGACAACGCAACTCGTCCATATACAGGAAAATGTCCGTAGCTGTTCCCATTTTATGGGGCTATGCATAGGGCGTGGCGGGTGGCTATGCATTTGGGGGGGGGGGGGGGGGGGGGGGGTAATGCGTAGGACATTTTGTATGTTTTTGAGAGGCGCGCGGTGCATACTTTCATTTTATGTTTGTGAGAGGTGTGTAGAGGCATATTTTTGAGGTCAAAAGCACGTGTTTTAGAGCATAGTCGAAGTCAAAACAGGGTTATTCTGGTGTGAGGTGTGAGATGAGCTTTGGAAAATAAAGTTTTCTGATGATGTGTTGTCGTTGCCTTGGTGATGTGAGACGATGGTGCATTTTGCTCCAATGAATTTTTTCCCAATATCCTTTCTTCTTCTAATTTATGACGGATCTGAAAGTGCATTGATTATGCATGTATGTGAGTCTGAGCTTCCAGTGTAACCTGCATGCCATTTTATTGTCATTCTTTCTTTTTTCCTACTGACTGACCGGTTTTTCCTAGTCACAGCCAAAATGGACTGCTCATCCCAGAAAAATCCAGCAATTCCTAATGGACCCATCTACATCTCCGATCTTTCTACTGAGTTGCTGGAAAAGATTCTGTCCTATGTGCCAGTGGCTGGAGCCAAGGATGCGATCAGATTGGAGAAAGTTTCAAGCAGTTTCAAGCAGTTCGCCTGGCTGGGAGTGAAAGAGCTGAAGCCGAAATGGGAACGCCGGGAAAGCGAAGCATACTGGGAAATATGGGATGGAGAGAAGATGAAGCGTATTGAAGCTGAGGTTTTTCTATCGTTTCTTGCCATTTTTTGGAGCAAGGCGCAGAACCTACAGCGGCTGGATATTGACATGGCCCAGGACGATGAATGGAGGGCGGAGTTGTTGATGTCTCATCTTCTGGAGCTGATGCAGAGGGAACCAAGGGCCATCAACCACATGAAGTTCGATGAAATGTCCGTTTTCCTCGCTCCTTCCACTGGGTCCTTCATTCACGCATGCCGACAACATCTGCGCTGCTTCTTTCTGTTTTTCTGTCCACCACCAGGTAACGATGCACATGCCAGGGCCATTTGCCAGCAGCTTACCGTTTGCCTGATGGAGTGCGACCACATGGAAGAGATCGAGGTTTTTGACTTTCGGCTCACCGAAAGCACCTTTTTGGCAGGCAAGTGCCAGTTGAAGCGCTTCCAATGTATGAGATCTATTTGGATGCCCATGATCGTCGGTCATCTTCTCTGGTCTGACCCAGTTGCAGCGAGCCAAGGATGACGCTGCTGCTGCTGATAACAAGGCGCCTCCTCTCCACTTGGTGCTTACCGGACAGGTCACCCTGTCCATCTTCGTTGCTGCAGCGGCCTCTGTCACTTCTCCTTTGCCCATGCTCAGCCACATCACGTTGAAGCAGTGTAGATGGAGGCGGAAGTGTCGATGGAAGCTTGTCGGCATTTCTGGCGTCTCTTTCCACGTCTCGAACTCATCACAGTTGATTGCATGGGGGAGCCGCATTTGCATGCTATGGCGATGTTTGCGCGTTCATTCATGGAGGCCTATGAAAGGAGAGACGGCGCCTCACAGAAGAAGATGGAGATTTTCTTTTGTAACTGGACGCCCACTGTGTTTCAGGGGAATCAGTTTTGTGATGCGTGGGGTGCAGTTTTCCCACTTCTGATGATAGTCATGGCTACATGACGTTTAAATCTGGCAATGCAGAATGGAGCTACGTAGGTGCGTCCTATTGCCGGCGCTATGATAGAGTACATCTACCGTATTTTTGGGTGTATATCCCCCTCCCCCCATAGTATATCCCCATTTTACCCCCAATTGGCAAAACAAAATTGCCCATGCATACCCCCCCCCCCCCCCCTATGCATACCCCCATGTACTGTACAGTACCTAACCTACCTATGTAAGCTGGTCATATAGCCTATAGCCACTCCTACACCAAGCTACATGCATATAAGCCTGCTGGGGGTGTATTGTACTAGAAGGACCGTGTTTTGACCTCAATTATGCCCTAAAACACGTGCTTTTGACCTAAAAAAATGCCTCTGCGCCCGTCTCAAAAGCATAAAAAATGCCCCATGCATATCCCCCCCCCCCCCCCCCTATGCATACCCCCATATGGGACCTCTCAATTTTTGCATACCCCCATGGGGCTATGCACCGGTAAATACGGTAATACTAATACTGATAATAATAATAATACTTTTTTAGTACTTTATGCGCACTGAAAAACGTCAACATCTAACCAGTGCGCATAACGCGCACACCACTTTCGAAATGAGAATAAAGAACAAAGCGACTACTCTCGAACACGAAAAAAGCAAGAATGCATGTGATCACACTCACACCACATTGGATATGAGGAAAATAAGAAACAACGAACAGCATATTCAACTTTACACATTATCATTTACCTTCCAGTGCCATTGTACAGACAAAAATATAGAGTATCACGTATTACAGATGTCGTGTGTCTACGAAACGGAGAATGTGGTGTATCAAGATCAACGGTACGTGACGTGTACGTACACCCTATTATCAAGTCTCAACCATCACTCACAACCGTACGTACGACTGCGTCACTGGTCAGAGAGTACCACACTGAACGCAAACACAAGTCCCCATATACAGCACTGCACTTCCAAAACGAACCAGAAAATCGAAACTACTAGGGAATCAGTTGGCTACAAAAAAGGCCCAGCGTACTTTCGTATCTCACTGGAAATTTCATCCATGCACCAATTCCTACACAAAACAGTGAAGCTACTTCTCTCCTCTTCTCTTTATCTTCTTTTTTTGTCATGCTCACTTTCTTGCAATCATTTCCTCGTGTACCGTATTTTTGGGTGTATAGCTTAGCCCCAACAAAAATCGAGAGGTCTGATGGGGGTTATACACTGGGGGAGATATACACTGGGGGGGGGGGAATATACATGGGACAAAATTTTTGTTTGTGAGAGGTGTGTAGGGGCATGTTTTTGAGGTCAAAAGTACGTGTTTTAGGGCATAATCGCGGTCAAAACAGGGTTATTCTAGTACAAGACATGCTCAGCTAAGCTTATAGGCATAGTAGCATGGTGTAGGAGTAGCTATAGCTAGCTCATGACCAGCCTACATACATAGGTAGGCTAGGTACCTTCCAGTACATGGGGGTTATACACCAGGGGGATATACACTGGGCAAAATTTGTTTTGCCAATGGGGGTTATAAACTGGGGGATATACTATGGGGGGAGGGGGATATACACCCAAAAATACGGTAGATGTATCTTCTATTCATAGCGCCGGCAATAGGACGCACCTACGTAGCTCCACTTCTGCATTGCCCGATTTAAACGTCATGTAGCCATGACTATCATCAGAAGTGGGATGCTCGTCAACCACTGGCATCCTCCCCATCGCATCACAAAACTGATTCCCCTGAAACACAGTGGGCGTCCAGTTACAAAAGAAAATCTCCATCTTCTTCTGTGAGGCGCCGTCTCTCCTTTCATAGGCCTCCATGAATGAACGCGCAAACATCGCCATAGCATGCAAATGCGGATCCCCAATGCAATCAACTGTGATGAGTTCGAGACGTGGAAAGAGACGCCAGAAATGCCGACAAGCTTCCATCGACACTTCCGCCTCCATGCTACACTGCTTCAACGTGATGTGGCTGAGCATGGGCAAAGGAGAAGTGACAGAGGCCGCTGCAGCAACGAAGATGGACAGGGTGACCTGTCCGGTAAGCACCAAGTGGAGAGGAGGCGCCTTGTTATCAGCAGCAGCAGCGTCATCCTTGGCTCGCTGCAACTGGGTCAGACCAGAGAAGATGACCGACGACTCATGGGCATCCCAAATAGATCTCATACATTGGAAGCGCTTCAACTGGCACTTGCCTGCCAAAAAGGTGCTTTCGGTGAGCCGAAAGTCAAAAACCTCGATCTCTTCCATGTGGTCGCACTCCATCAGGCAAACGGTAAGCTGCTGGCAAATGGCCCTGGCATGTGCATCGTTACCTGGTGGTGGACAGAAAAACAGAAAGAAGCAGCGCAGATGTTGTCGGCATGCGTGAATGAAGGACCCAGTGGAAGGAGCGAGGAAAACGGACATTTCATCGAACTTCATGTGGTTGATGGCCCTTGGTTCCCTCTGCATCAGCTCCAGAAGATGAGACATCAACAACTCCGCCCTCCATTCATCGTCCTGGGCCATGTCAATATCCAGCCGCTGTAGGTTCTGCGCCTTGCTCCAAAAAATGGCAAGAAACGATAGAAAAACCTCAGCTTCAATACGCTTCATCTTCTCTCCATCCCATATTTCCCAGTATGCTTCGCTTTCCCGGCGTTCCCATTTCGGCTTCAGCTCTTTCACTCCCAGCCAGGCGAACTGCTTGAAACTGCTTGAAACTTTCTCCAATCTGATCGCATCCTTGGTTCCAGCCACCGGCACATAGGACAGAATCTTTTCCAGCAGCTCAGGAGAAAGATCGGAGATGTAGATGGGTCCATTAGGAATTGCTGGATTTTTCTGGGATGAGCAGTCCATTTTGGCTGTGACTAGGAAAAACCGGTCAGTCAGTAGAAAAAAAGAAAGAATGACAATAAAATGGCATGCAGGTTACACTGGAAGCTCAGACTCACATACATGCATAATCAATGCACTTTCAGATCCGTCATAAATTAGAAGAAGAAAGGATATTGGGAAAAAATTCATTGGAGCAAAATGCACCATCGTCTCACATCACCAAGGCAACGACAACACATCATCAGAAAACTTTATTTTCCAAAGCTCATCTCACACCTCACACCAGAATAACCCTGTTTTGACTTCGACTATGCTCTAAAACACGTGCTTTTGACCTCAAAAATATGCCTCTACACACCTCTCACAAACATAAAATGAAAGTATGCACCGCGCGCCTCTCAAAAACATACAAAATGTCCTACGCATTACCCCCCCCCCCCCCCCCCCCCCCAAATGCATAGCCACCCGCCACGCCCTATGCATAGCCCCATAAAATGGGAACAGCTACGGACATTTTCCTGTATATGGACGAGTTGCGTTGTCGTGATTGGGTTGGTTGATAACAACTCCGCGGCATTCAGTGACAGGATCCGTGCTTTTGGCTCTGCGGGCATCCTTGGCTCCAGCTGCTGGCACATAAGTAATGATCTTTTTCATCAGCTCAGCTGGAAGGTGACTGATGGTGATGGATGATGAGCTGATTCGACTGGCGATGCTTCCTTCCACATCCACTGCCAACCTTGTTGTTTTCCTGGACATGTTGGAAGCCTGGGAAGCACAATCAGTGCAATCAGAATGTCATCGAGAGGAGCCAAGTTCTTATCAACCGGCTTCGTTCGCATCTTCATATCGCGCTGACGACACTTCCTTTTCTGGCCCGTCGTAGACTCTTAACTCATCCCTGCTGATAAAAATTTTCATCTGCTTCACTCCAAGCCAAGCGAATTTCTTGATGGCCTTCTTTGTGCGTTCCAGTCTGCTCGCATCCTTCGCTCCTGTTGCTTGCACGAAGGAGAAAATCTTGCCCCAGATCTCAGGAAGGGAAGATGAGAGATGGAAGCAGTTGAGATGTGACCAGCTGTCTTCACAGGGAGAGATGCCACCTTCCTTCTCTTGCGAGGAGCTTCTATTGCATCTTGCCGTTTCATTCATTACGTACCATCACAGTAATCTTGAGTTGCACCAAAAGGAATATCGTCTGAAAACAGTTACACGCCTTGTTGCGGCAGCTATCAAAATGCGACATACATATCCATACCTGAACAGTATGTACGTACGTATGTACACCCTACGTACGGTACCTGCCTAGTACAAACAAATGCATTGTGTGCTCTCAAACAAAAAGAAAGGTACGGATTGGGTAGGATGACCCAGCACCCCATCCACAGCAGCATATTACCATTTGGCCAGTGGATACAGAAAAGAAACAGTTATATTTCTTCGTCTGAACAAAGCAGTACAAGTCGGTTCGCGGTCACTTCGTTGCGGTTTTTTTCGTTGCGGACATTTCGTTGCGGACCTTTCGTTGCCGCGGTCACTTGTTGCGAGAACTTTCGTTGCGGTCACTTCGTTGAGTTTTTTTTCGGTGCGGACATTTCGTTGCGGCCGTTTTCTGGTCATTTGGTTGCGAGAACTTTCGTTGCTGGTCATTTCGTTGCGAGATTTACCTAAGCCTAAGCCTAAGCCTGCAACGAAATGAACGGCAACGAAATGACCAGAGAAATGACCAGAGAATGGCCGCAACGAAATGTCCGCAACGAAAAAAACCGCAACGAAGTGACCGCAACGAAAGTTCTCACTACCAAGTGACCGCGGCAACGAAAGGTCCGCAACGAAATGTCCGCAACGAAGTGACCGGCTACCAAGTGACCGTATCCCGTACAAGTCACGCATCCTTCCTTCGTTTTCATGGCTCATTCACATATTGGAAGAAAATGCGCTCAGCGTACATCCGACGCACAGCTGCTCGACCATGCCTTAGCCAGGCATGGACATGCCGAGCGTACGCCCAACGCATACGTATCTCCAATGTGAACGGGCCATTATGCGTTGACCTAAAGCACATCACGGCTCTTTCACATTTGAGGCTAGGCGCTGGGCGTACGCTCGGCGTATGGAAGGGGATGAAAAGCCATAGATGGACACGCTGCGCGTACACTCCGCATGCGTCGGGCGTAAGCCGAGCACATTTAGGCCTACCTCTTATGGGAATCGGCCTTGCAGCTGATAGTATACGTATGAACGATGACGATATGATGACGATATGATCTAATCAATCAAAAGTCAGCAGTCGAACAAACAGTGCAGTACAGCAATATAAACCTTTGCATGCAGGAACACGACTGTGGCGCTTCCGCTTCGGAATGAAAGAAAGACTTCGTCACGACGTAATTGTTTGACTTTGCAGGACTGATCGATAATCGGCACCAGTGCAATCTCATCTCGCAATGCTTTGTGCAAAGTACGACTTTTGAAAGCCACTCCCTTGAACTGCATGCCTCTTTCACCATCTCCACTTTGCTCATAGGCCTCCAGAAAGGTGCGCGTTATTTGCCCAAGGTCACGCACATGCCTTCGATCCAGAACACCACGGTTGAACTGAATATAATGCCGCGTTCAGATAAAGCAAACACGCATGCTCAACGTACACTCGAAAAACGTCTACGGCTGTCCAATCTTTCAAAAATGCACCCGATCCAAACAGTCACTAAAATACCGCGGAGTTGCTATCAACCACCCAATCACGACAACGCAACTCGTTCATATCGGAAAATGTCCATGGCTGTCCGTGCCGTTGCGCGGGGCGCGCGTGCTCTTTCGAGCAGTTTATCTGAACGCGGCATGAAACGTGCGCAAATTGGGTAGGTTGCGCCAGGGATTCAGAACGTCTTCGGCAGCAGCAATGGAGCCAAAAAGGGGGAACCATTGATCGAGTACACAGAACAGCTCTGTGATCATACGCAGGGGCTCGCTTATCTCATTCATAAGACCGCAAACGAAGAAGCCAAAATTCACAGGTGTCACCACTGACAGTTTGAGGGACCCGGACTGAGCTCCAGCATCATTCTTCTGGGCATGCTGCAACTTCACCAGTGCAGTAGACAACACCATAAGTTGGTTCAAACTCTCCGGAGGCGCTCCAATCTTCAGCTCCTTCAACTGGCCCATTCCAGAGATCACATCGGCACTGGAGATGCACAGATCGTGTGCGTCCAGCGATTCCAAGTGTCCACCCTTCTTGTTCAGATAGCAGTTGATCCATTTCCACCATGCGGCGCTCTTCTTGTGGTCCAAATACAACGACCTATCAGCGAACCGCACGCTGAAATGATGCAGATGTTCACCGCAAGCGCGAAGAAACTGGCCGAAATGACGAGCAGCTTTCACCGTATTACAGCTTCGAGCGTCAAAGCTGACCGTGCTTATCGCTCTTGGCTCATTGCTCATCAGCTCCAGCAGCTTCTTCACAGCAGGATCCATCACGATCTTTTCCCACGCTTTTCTTCTGTTTTCCAGTGCCATCGACACACGCGATAGATTGCGTGTTTTCCTCCAAAACGCAGCCAGGGAAGTCAAACATTCTTCAATCTTCTGCTTCCCATCTGCATATCGCACCACCAACGTTTTACGTTTTGTTCCCCCAAAGAGTTGGGACTCTTCTTCGTTGATGGAGATGGTCACATGCGTCACTTGCAACCACGCGAATGGTCTGAATGCTCGGTTGACGCGTTCCAGTCTGCATGCATTCTTCGCTTCTGTGGCTTGCACATAGGAGATGATCTTGCCCAGAATCTCAGGAGGAAGATGGGAGATGGAAGCAGCTGAGGTGTGACCAACTGGCGTTTCAGGCTGAGATGTCAGCTTCCTTTTCTTGCGCGGCACTGAGTGTACGTCTGCCATTTTGTTCACTACTTCTGTTGAGCGGCTATTCAAAAAACCAAGACTGAAACCGACACACATGCATAGTGGTTCACCTCATCAATCAGCAACAGAAGTACTGTACCAGGAAATTGGAAGGGGGCTTTGGCAACCCAAAAAGCAGTCAGGGCTGCTGCACAAGGATACAATGTGGACGCAGACGGACAAAATTTTATCTGTATAATGCGAATGGTTTTCACAACAACGTTCTGCAAGCTGATCTCAATTTCACATAAGATATGACGAGGACGACAATACAACAATAATACAGTATGTACATGTATCGTCGAATCGTCAATAGTAATAATCGTCGTCATTCATTTCCCTCATCACCGCTGTCTATTACTATTTCACTTCACCACACCTTTGGCTTTCGCACACACCGCCGGTGGATTCGCGGGGTATGTATTACCACCACGCGAATGCACCAGTAGGAACGGCAGGTCTTAGAACAACCACCGCATTACCACGGCGATAGACTAAGCGCAGCAGCTCAGGATCTGCTCCATCCAGCTGTGTAATCACAGGCTGCAAACCCACTCGTCCTCGCAGCGCAGAGAAGAAAGAACCGACCGCCATTCCAGTATTTTCTGCGCTGGAACCAAGCCAATTGAACCAAACTGTAAGTCTCCGCTCATCATTCTTCGCTTCGTATGCTTCCAAGAAGCTTCGCGTCATCGCACTGAAGAAAGAAAGCGACTCTTCTGATTTTGCAGGAACATCCAGCTTCATCTTCACAGATTGAACATTGGGCAAAAGTCGCCAAAGTTTCGAATGTGCTTCAGCGACTGATCCCATACCGGCAGAATCTTGTGGAACACTACCAGGGGTGTCTTGAAGAAATTGAAGGGGATAAGCGATTAGTTTCAGTTGGGTAATCATCGGCAGATGGACGTTCAAAGGAGCAGCAGCGGAAAGAAAATGCGAATACTGCCGGGAGCCAATGATGAGGTGGATAGAAGGCACATCTGTACCCAAAGCTGACGCTTCACTCTTCGCCTGTTGCAACTGCACCAAAGCAGACAAGAGAGCAGTGAAATCGTACTGCGTCCAGCCTTTTTCGACAACTGCCAGCTCCTTCAACTCAAGCTTCCCAGCTAGAAAGCCGTCAGGTGTCAGAGGATGAGAAGGGGTCGTTTGAACCAATTCCAGCTGCTTGCACTCCATCAAAGAGGAAAACACAGTAGCATGACCAATGGACGCGTCTAATACCTTGAAACAGTTGACTTGCAATAAGTCATCAGCACAAGCGTTCAGAAACCGCTTAGTAGTCGGCACAGTAAACAAGCTGCTATCAAGTACATACAAGTTTATAGTTCTGATGGTCCTCGGCTCCTTCTCCATAAGTTCCAGCAGCTTTCCCATCATTGCCTCGTTTACTTCGTCAAGATCGAGCTTTTCCAGCCTTCGAGCTTTCTTCCAGAGAGAAGACAGGGCACCCTCCATATTGTGAGTTCCGTTGCTCCATTCACTGCCATTCCACAACTGGAAACGGCCGTCATCTTCTTCCGTCTTCCTCATCTTCAGCTCCTTCACCTGGAGCCAGGCGAACCGTTGGAAGGTCCTGCTGACTCTCTCCAGTCTGCTGGCATCCTTGGCTCCAGCTGCTGGCACATGTGAAATGATCTTTTCCAGTAGCTCAACTGGACAGTGGTCTAAATTTGGCTGATAGACCTGTATAGCCGCTGCCATAACTTGACAGCCAAACCGCTGCGTAAGTATCTAGCAAAAACAGAAGGCACACCGCATCATACCGCTACTAAACGCACGAAAAAAGTAAAAGCAAACGAAATACAACAATGCGAAGGGAGAGCAAAGCCCACTTGCAAGCCACAAACTCCACGCCCCTGGCAAAATGTATTTACTCAAGCAAAAGACAGGTAGACGGCGGCAGATATCCGGACAAGGACAGCCCTGGAAACATGAACGTTCGCACCACTATGTACTGTACTGCCACATCAAACTAAATCCAAAGATTTCAGCCCCAACACATTGAATAAATTGATGTTCACATTCGCTGGCTAAAATACTGTACTTGGCGGATAACAAGCTACAGTCATCGATCGGACACACATACGGTAACATACTGTGCCACAAAGAGAGTGCATTAGTTAGTACTGTAGTACGTACGGCTTCCTATTTCAACTCTGCATATAGATAAACCGTCGCAATACCACGGCGATAGACCAACAGCAGTCCTTCAGGATCAGTTCGATCCAACTGCGCAAGCACAGGCTGCAAGCCCATCCTTCCTCTCAGTGCAGAAAAGAAAGAAACCGCAACCATCTTGTACGCAGTGGTCAAACGCAGGCAATTGAACCAAACTCCAAGTGTCCGCTTGTCATTCTTCGCTTCGTATGCTTCCAAGAAGCTTCGCGTCATTGCACAGAAGAAAGAAAGCCACTCTTCTGATTCTGCGGGAAGAAACATAGCAATATTGATACGCCGGAGTTTGGGAAAAAGCCGCCAAAGTTTCACAAACTGTAAGACTGATACCACATCAGGCGATCCGTGTGGAGAACGAAGGCTAAGAAGTGACAGCTGCGTAACCATTGATGGAACGACCTTGGCAGAAACAGCAGCGGAAAAGAATGTCAAGGGCTTCGATGAGGCTAAATCCAGCTCAAACATAGGCATTTCCGTGCCCAAACCTGCTGCTGCTTCAATCTTCTTCTTTTGCAACTGAGCCAAACCAGACAAGAGAGTAATGCCGTCACTCTGCGTCCAGCTTTCTTTTAGAATAGACAGCCTTTTCAGTTGAAGCTTCCCAGTAAGAAAATCGCCTGTCAGAGCATCAGAATGAGTCAGTACCATCGACTCAAGCCGATTGAACTCCAAGAAAGAGAACCCAGTAGCGTGACCGAGGGAAGGGGTTCCAATATCCATATGCAAGAGGTCATGACAAAAACTGCGCAGAAACAGCTCAGTCGCTGGTGCAGAAAACAAGCCGTTTTCTTCATGCAAGCCGAAACTTCGGATGATCCTCGGCTGCTTCTTCATAAGCTCCAGCAGCTTCCCCATCACTGTCTCGTTTACTTCGTCAAGATCAAGCGCTTCAAGCTTTTGAGCTTTCATCCAGAGAGAAGACAGGGTTCCACATACATCTTGAGGGTTACTACATCTTGAGTTCCACTGCTCCACCCATTGCCATTCCACAACTGGAAACGGCCACCATATTCTTCAGTCTTCCTCATCTTCAGCTCCTTCACCTGGAGCCAGGCGAACTGCTTGAATCCTCTGCTGACTTTCTCCAGTCTGCTTGCATCCTTGGCTCCAGCCAGTGGCACATAAGAAATGATCTTCTTCAACAGCTCAGCTGGAAGTTGACTGATGGAGACGGACTTTGAACGAGTTCGACTGGCTATGCTCCCCGTCACTTCCATCGTCAACTTTCTCCTTTTTCTTGGCACGTTGACAGCTGTTGCCATCGTCGCTGAAAAGCAAAACATCATCCAGTTGTTTTGCCTAATATTCGCACAGTCCATACAACTTGCAATTAAAAAATAGTCCAATGCAACAAATACAACAGTACTACTTTACTACTGCAAACTGCAATTGCGTAGAGAGTAAGCAAACCAAACTTGCAATCCGCAAAAAATCGCACCTCCACGCCCAGGCAAAATGTATTTTACTCAAGCAAAAGACACCTACGCGCGGCACGAGAGAGAGAGCGCAGCGCACCCCCTGTGTATGGGAGAAAAAATGGGGGTGTGAAACCAAGGAACCCCGTCGGGACGAAAGAAAAAAAAAAGGAACACCCCCCAGCGAAGGTCTCCCCCCCCGCCCGGGGGGGGAGGAAAAAAAAAAACCACCCGGGGGGGTACTGCGGGGTAAACCCGTACACGGGGGTAACCCGGATACCTAATATATCTCAGCAACCATACGACCGATTGAGACAAGCAGTCTACCTATCGATTCCTTGAACTCTCCCCTTTCAAATGAGCTACAGTACCAGTCAAAAAATGTGACACACCCTGATAAGTGCCCACTGTGACCTGTACATGTGAAATAATGCACTGTTTCCAGATTCTGCATGTAATATGTATCAAATGAAACAACGTAGCGCGAACGACGATAGAAACTGCGAAGAAACTATGTACATTAATTTTTCAAGAAATCGAAGCTCTCATATGTTCAAAAAAGAAGACACACCATTGTTTTTAATCATTATTTTGCATGTTTTCTGCGAGAGACGGGAATTTTCAGCTATTGATTTAGTAGAGTCGTTCAAGCGCTTTCTTTTGACGTTGGTTTCATTCAGATTCATGCACTTTCACAGGCGTTATGGCTGAATCGCCAACATCGGGATCGGCGATCGCCGAATCCGAACGTTTGTCGAATCCGACATGCTGAAAATGCCCGTTGACGAGTCTATATCCTGTAACTGCACATACTTTATCTATTTTAGTCGAAATGGAGGGTGCTTGTAACATTTTTCATGCCTAATGGAGCTTTGATCCAAATTTGAATTCGACGGGGTGCTCGATTCAGCAGATCGTGGACAGCTAGGCATCACATCTCCCACTGAACAATGTTCTGGAAATTACTACAAGCTGGTGGGAAGCTTTGGAAAAACGCTGGGAAGCAGGGGAAGGAGGAAGAGATAAGAAAAAGCTCTTGAATGTCAGCCAGAAAAAAAGGCTCAATTCTGCATACTAAAATTACGAAGCCAATTTCAGACTGGAACAAATGGATACAGATCGTTGACCTGAAGTTCAATTGACTCAGAAATGACAGTATCATTGGCTAAGATGGCATAGTAGAAGATGTCATGCCATATGGAAGCACTGTGGCTAATAGGCATGGAACTGTAGAGCAATACCCCACTGGAATGGGTGCAAATAGTACGTAGAGTCCATGCCCCGTCGAATCGCTGAATACATAAAAAAATCGTGGTGGTCTCACTCGCTATTGGGCTTGTAACATTGCCATAACATGTTACATACCCTACGCGATAATATACCAATGATTTAATCTCAGTTGTAAGCTAATAAAAGTTATAAGCTAATAAACCAGGAAAAACAAGGGTGTGTCACATTTTTTGACTGGTACTGTACGTTTTACCATTTGCTGAAGCGACCAGATCAGAAAAGCTTAGGTGTCCGGGTTTACCCCACAGTACCCTACCTATTTCGATGGACATCAAGAACGCAAGCCACTACACTTCCAGGTAGAATACAGCGTTGCCAGAGCGGTACTCGTAGATCTCCAGTGATCCCTGCTCCACGCCATCAATCACTGGAACCCGTCCAAATGTGTCTCTGAGCACCCGATAGAAGGCAGCCGGCGGGTCAGTATCACACGATGATTGCGCCAGCGGAGCACTGCGCTTCAGCTGCATTCGTCTCTCGCCGTCTCTCCCCTCGTAGATACCGAAGTACTAAACGCAGTCGAAAAATATTGTAATCTTTATTAGAATATAATATTAGAATTCTTATTAGAATTATTTATTAGAATTATTTATTAGAATTCTTACTGTACTAGAGTATCTTTCGCATCTCCTACATCTGGATCATCTGTTGCCAATCGTATCATTTCATTTTTGACGGCTCACCATTGAGAAATACAAACATCATACATGTAGATTTAGAGTGCAGCAGAAGCAGACAATCAGCATTTCACAGTTTACAGCAGGGCAGTAGGCTTACAGTATACCATTTTATATGCCATAGCATCTCCGATCGACTCCAAGCCAATTTCTTGCTTGACTACAGGGTGTCTCACGTAGACCTACCTAATGATACAGCCTTATAACTTCCGTACTAAAGTAGATATCAAGCTGAAATTTTGTCCCCATAAACCCAAGAATATACCATTTGTTGTGGCAAAATTTGAGCCAGATAGGTCAACTAGGGATGAAATTACGAGCTTCCAAATTTGAGACCACGTTTTTCAACATTTCGAAATCAGTGGTGCCGCTATTGACCTCGACAGCTCTTTGAAGGCTGTTATGGGCTGTAAATCGCCTGTATTTTTAAATTCGTTGTGTTTTGGACTATGCTAACGTCAAGCCATTGTTGTTCCGCAATATTTTCATGTTGGATGAGCTGCTTGACCATGCTCAACAGAAGATTGCAGCCCCAAAACCACGCTCAGTGCAGAAAATGCGAAAAACAGGGTTCAACATTTCCAAGCCTGTAATTTCATCCCTAGTTGACCTATCTGGCTCAAATATTGCCACAACAAATGGTATATTCTTGGGTTTCTGGGGAAAAAATTTCAGCTTGATATCTATTATAATACGGAAGTTATAAGGCTGGATCGTTAGGTAGGTCTACGTGAGACACCCTGTACAATAATTCTCCTGCTTCATCTTTGCTTGCATATGACTTTGCCGCTTGAGGTTGAGGCAAAATTCCACAAGGATTTTGGGACATGAATGAAAATGGCCAGTGCCCAATGCCCATAAAATATACTACCTGCATATGTCCCAGTAACATTTCTGAGAGCCGTCTATCTATGGTCCCAGTCACGGTGCTATTAAAAAGCATTGTGGCTAAGAAGACGACAAGAGAATAGTAACAGCTCGCAAAAATCGGAAATCGGATGATCCGATGATTCGGATCCAAATTTGAATGTGATCGATCCCAGAACGGGCAGTCAGCCATAAGAAATACGTATTCTTCTGAGCATTGTGAGTGTAATTGTGGATGTGGACAGGCGTAAAATGTTGACAGCTCGTGTTTCGAAACGGAAGTCAATTGGAGGAGGAAAGCAGAAGAAGAAGCAGCCTCATCTACACGCTGGACGTCAGCCTTATACCAGGTCCCTTACTCCCAGTGGCAATGGTAGCTAGAAAATATAGAGAACTGGTTCAGATAAGAAAATGAAAGTAGAGGTGTCGACATGAAATACATTTTTTGAATTTACTCTTCACAATGTACGAAACGACACCTTCTTCCTGGCGCTCCAATCCCAGTATTATAGTCGGAGAAACGATCAAGAGTTCGCTTGACAATTTTGCCGCTCCCGTGGCAATGTAACATTTCTAAACATTCTAAACAAGAATAGCAACCGGCTTTTCGACCCTTTTCAAAAACTATTGCTATTCTTGTTTAGAATGTTTTAGAAATGTTACATTGCCACAGGAGCGGCAAAATGGGGCAGTTTGCAAATAACTTTCGCGTACATGGCGTGGCGTATTTTGTTGTTTTGTTTCCTTTGTTTTTTATGCAAATTTTTTAGCTATGAAGATAAGTAATAAATACTGCCTCCCCGCCTGTCCTCACTTTCTGGAAACTCGTAGGAAGGGACGAAATCGAGGGCAGGCAGTATTTATTTTTTTTACAAAAAGCGCTACCACATGTACGCGAAAGTTGTTTGCAAACTCCCCCATTGTCAAGCGAACTCTTGATCGTTTCTCCGACTATACGTATACGTAGGTGTGTCGGTAAATGTACATATGTGAACTCTATTCACAACATACGAAAAAGACACCTAACCAACCTTACGCTGGTCTTATTTGAACACGTCCTATTGGGGCGATTGTTTACCAGTGACTGATATTGTGTTTTCATTACAAGTCGAAAGTGTAAAGTAGGTGTTTTTTTATTCAGGGAAGAATGGGAGACGGTGAAAAGAGCTTTCCAGTCAACGAACTTTGCAGAGTGGAAAAAGGCAGCCGAAATTATCAGCAACTGGAAACTGAGGTAGGCCATCCGGCTAATTATTTATGTGTTTGCTCAGTCTCAAAACAGTTCTGTGGTTGAGCAGAGGCTTTATGGCTCATTCACACTGGACGAAAATGCGTACGCCCGGACGCATCCAACCAGGGTTGTCCATGTATTTGCATGTGCCAAGCCAGCCATGGACACGCAACGCTGGGCGCAGGCTCAGCGCATATCATGCGCCATTCACATCAGAGACGTGCGCCGGGCGTACGCTCAGCGTGTGCACGGCTCGACTTATGTGAAGGCAGTACAGTCATGGATACGCCGGGCGCATTTCTTCCCACGATAGTGAAAAATAGATGGCGAGGCCTCAGATTTTCATTCCATGGACCAGATTGTGATATTCTGTGGGTTTCAGGTCTCCTGCGAATATTCCAGTGGTAGCTGTGATAACTGATTCTGTGATTCGTGCGGTGTTGACTGATAACGAAAGTCGACAAGACTGTGAAACTTACTGGTGGGACGGTGAAAACACTCGCATGATCAACGCCATGACCATTATCAGGTAGATTTTTAATGCTCCTACCAAAAACACATAATGGGGCATATGGGGAAGAATGGCTGGACGTAGTGTAAAGAAGATAGCAATCACTGGCTCTTATTCGCACCTATCTAATAAATTGGCTTTTTTACGAAAGCAATAGGTTTAACCTATTGTTGGTGATTCCCTCTTTTGTTCACACTACTTCAGCCATTCTGCAGTGTTCCTTCGCCCCATTGTATGTTTTTGCTTCCACGTATGGCAATGTTTAGCAAAATAGATATAATTCCTAATCACGACACATAAATTATTATGACACAGTAGTTTACATGCAAGGTGAGCGAATGAATCGAACACTTTCGCGCAATAGTTTAAAGGGGAACTTTGTGCGGAAAATTCGGGGTAAGGCCACACACATCATTAGATAGAGCACAAAAAATGCTGCAAAACGCACCAAGTCCCATCCCTCTACGTTGCGTCATTCTTGAGTTACAGGCACAATACTGATCAGTGAGCCAGAAACTCAGCTTGAAAGCACGTAGCTCGCTAACCACTGCACCAATCTGAATAATTTTTCTACCACCGTGTGCTCCGTGTGGTGTTCTACCTTTTTGTGGTATAAAGTTTCGCTGTATCTTCACTGCCTGTGGAATGGGAAGTCAAAAAACGTGTGTCGTTGCGCAGTTTAGCACATATTTCGTCCATGTCCACGGTGGTAGAAAAATTATTCAGATTGGTGCAGTGGTTAGCGTGCTACGTGCTCTCAAGCTGAGTTTCTGGCTCACTGATCAGTATTGTGCCTGTAACTCAAGAATGACGCAACGTAGAGGGATGGGACTTGGTGCTTTTTGCAGCATTTTTTATGCTCTATCTAATGATGTGTGTGGCCTTACCCCGTATTTTCCGCGCAAAGTTCCCCTTTAATAATCCTTGTCACACAAGTACAGTATACACGTACATGCAGTACACACCAACATACAGGGTGTATCAGAAGTAACTCTCCGGATGTTTGTGCTTATATCTTCACAACGGAGTGTCACATTCAAATGCGGTTTTTTGCGTTGAATAGCCAAGGCTTCAACGTTGATACAGCCAAAATTTCAGCTTTCTAGGCCAACAGGAAACGGCTCAAACAGCTCGATTTGCAAAGCGTCAATTTTCACACATTTTTGCAGGCGGCCAGGTACAGATCGGCTCCAGTTTTTCTCTCCCCAGTTTACCTAACCCAGTTCTCGCCTCAGTTTTCCTTCCGCAGTTTTTCTCTCCCCAGATTTTATCTGGAGCACAAGTTTCGGCAGAGTTTTCTACCTCCGTGCCACTTTCTTGCAGATTAAACTTGGCAAACAGTGTTACAGCCAAAATTCGGTCATCCAAGCTTTTCCTTGGGACGCTGAAGCCATGGTGATCAAATTGACGTCTAACTTCGACAAGGTTGCTCAAAAATGCATAAAAATTAGTGTGGAATGGTGAACAGACTTGAAAGTGCGAGAAAAAAGCGAAAATGGCAAATTCGTTGCCCCGCCTCAGTGCCCTGCCTCCGTTTTGCGCCAAAAAAGGCGCCGCAACTTTGACCGCTTACAGCGCCATGACAAGACAACCTAGGAAGCTAAAATTTTGGCTGCATCAACGTTGAAGCCTTGGCTATTCAACGCAAAAAACCGCATTTGAATGTGACACTCCGTTGTGAAGATATAAGCACAAACATCCGGAGAGTTACTTCTGATACACCCTGTACATTGGTTCGGTTGCCATTGCTCGAAGTTTGTCAAAGCTTCTTGGTCGCTTTTACATAGGAGGGAAGCAACGGAAGCAACGAAAACATGTCAAGAAAACATACCAGTGCAAACTACTAGTACGTACATACTATACATAACATGACATAGATAAATAGGCTATTGTTTATACTTTGCGGGCAGATACAACAAGTTTATCACGCTATTTCTGGCTCAATGAAGGTTACTTGGTGGCATTTGTTGCTACTACGCGCGATTGGCTACCCAGCAGAATGCGAGACCGATGACTGAAACCTTTAGCGTACGTAACAGCACGAAGAAAGAGTAGGTGGTGGTAGTCTTCAGAGACACACAGGAAGGAACCCATCTAGTAGCTGGTACTGCACGTTCGGTTCAAAACTCTGTTCGACCTAGTGTACTATGTGCAGTAGGTATGCACGTACGTACAGTAATTGCGGTAGCGTAGGTATAGGTGGAGGTAATGCAGTTAGATGAAGGTTGGCTGGGGCTGCTAACAGAGATTCTTTAATATATACGTACAGTAGGTAGGTACAGGGTGATTTTTTTCTCCTTTACGATTTTGATTGCCAATTTCAACAAGTTACCCTGCACCGATTTCGCTCAAATTTTACCCACATATTCCCGAGCGTTTACCATTTACTTGGTAAAAATTTCGAGTTAAAATACAGTACAGGTAATGAGAATTATCCCCTTACTTTCAAAATTGCAATTTCGAGCATTTTCGACCCAATTTTTACTGCTAATGGATTGAAAGACTCTTTTTGGAGCCCAACGGCTTTTTCCTGAGAGCAACATAGCTTCAGCAAGATGAAACCTAAGCCATAATCAGCCAAAAAACGTTGACAGGGTTAGTGGCATTGCTTGGAGATGGTCTCATTTCTCATCAGTGCTGCTCGCGCCTCATCAGTGCTGCATCCTCAGCTGATGAGCCATAATCACTGATTTGATGGCTCTCAAATTCTTTCTGGGGGTGTAGAGAAGGAAAAAGGTCTACAAAGACAATCCAATGTCGTTTACAAATCGGAAAAATACAGCAGTATTGCCATTTGCCACGTTTCCCAAAATTTTGATGGAAGAATTGTCGCAGTAGTCAAACATTATGGAAAGAATGTTGAAAATTGTGATCTCATTTTCTCTGCTGTATTTCTCACTACCAGTGCAGTATTTTAACTCGAAATTTTTACCAAGTAAATGGTAAACGCTCGGGAACATGTGGGCAAAATTTGAGCGAAATCGGTGCAGGATAACCTGTTGAAATTGGCAGTCAAAATCGTAAAGGAGAAAAAAATCACCCTGTACGTACATGTAGGTGGAGGAGGTAATGCAGAGTGGTTTGGGGCTGCTAGCAGAAATGGACGCAGACAGTACCAAATATAAGTACGTACGTACAGATGCGTGCTGTACAGGTAGGCAGCTGTATTAGGTGGGTAGGTGGATGGAGGAGGTAATGCTAGCAGAGACGTACGCAGACAGTGCCAAATACAGGTCGGCAGCTGTAGGTGAGTGGGTGGAGGTCAGGTAAATGCTAGCAGAGGTGTACGCAGACGGTGCTAAATATAGATTCGTTCAGATGCGTGCTGTACAGGTAGGCAGAGCTGTAGGTGAGTGGGTGGAGGTCAGGTAAATGCTAGCAGAGATGTACGCAGACGGTGTTGAATATGAGGAGACTGAAGCTGCCGGTGATGAAGAGACAGAGGAAGATGAGCATGACCAGGTAGTTGGGGCTGAGTCCGCCGTGTCCCAGGCTCTGCTGACTCCGCGAGTCGCCGCCCCCGCTTCCGCCCAACTGGGTGCGCTTGTGGCGCTGCTCCAGGGTGCCGGAGCCGGGGGCGCCGTTGGTCTCCCCCTCCTCCAGGCCGCTGCGCACCAGCTGCGAGTCGCCGTTGCAGAAGTCGAAGGTGCAGACGCAGCGCTGAGCCTGCAGCCCCACCACCACGTCCGTCTTCACGCACGACGGCTCCTCCAGCAGCATCGTACACCCTTTCTTCACCGACGTCTTCTCTGCAACACGCAATACACAGCTACGTTACGTAGGTACAGTACGTACGAGCAAAAATATATGTTTGGGCTTAGGGGAAGAATGGAGGACGTAGTGTAAACGAAGGAGGCAATCACGGACTCATTCTCCCCATTATAATGGGTTTTTCGAAGCCCATTATAATTGGGGAATCTAAAGCACGCCATCCACACAGAAACCATCTTGTAGCGTGCAAACGGTTTTCTGTTCTTTGTCGGCGTGATTGTTTGCGTATGTGGATGGCGTGCTTTAGATTCCCCATGACCCCAATATGAGTCAGTAGTGGGTTACACACGTGGTGAGTAAACTCACGGTGAATTCGAACTTCGAGTTGAACTTCGAGTTTTATTTTTTGTGTAGAGCATTCTCACTTGCTCCCAAGCACAAAATTTTTCTCATGTGTTCACACGACGGTGAGTTTGAAACTCACGGTGAATTCACCGGCCTCCCTATGCTTCATCGCATACGTACGGGGAATTGCCCGTGAGTTTACTCACCACGTGTGTAGCCCACTAGTGATTGCCTCCTTCGTTTACACTGTGTGCTCCATTCTTTCCCTAAGCCTAATTATATATTTTTGGTACAAGAGACGGGGGGAAGAGCTCGAGGAGCAGACGACTGATTGATTGGGCCGAACAGAAAGGCACGTAGCCAGCGTACAACGCACGCAGCCGTAGTAAAAACAACTCTGCATTGAGGTTTTTTGTGGGCTTTGGGAAGTTTATTGTGCAGCTGCCTATCATGGCGCGTTCACCAGACGTCCGTACGGACGTACGTCCGACGTATCTACATACATAAACCATGTACTCCTAGATCGTCCGACGTATTTAGGAGTACACGATTTATGTGTGTAGATACGTCGGACGTACGGACGTACGTCCGTCTGGTGAACGCGCCTTCAGCCATATGCGTGTAATGTACGTACGTGTATACGCTGTGTTTGTAGTGGGTCGACGTTTTGGGGCAAGTGCATACTGTACGCTCATTCATACACCTGGTGGTAGTACGTTCACATTGTACTAAGGTGACGCCTGAATTTGCTTGGGGTTTGCTGAGATGTTGTCGGTGTTGATGGGACATACATACAGTAAGTATTAGCTTCTGCCGCAGCTTGAGCAATTGAGGTCACAGTTTCTCCAATTTATTGAAATGGGACATGATGACCATTCATTTGAGAATTATTTGGCATGTACGTACGCGACACTGCTGGGCTATGTGTTAGCTTTTGATGCGCCTCAATTTGTTCATTCTTCTGGATTATGCGCGCAAGTAAGACTGCGCTAATTTGGCTGCCCCAGAATTACAGCTGCGAACTCATCAATTCAAAAGGCGTGAAATGGGGCTGTATATTATATGGAACCAAAGCCAGCTAGTTTTACTTGGGTACGGTACGCATAAAGCATGAGTGCACATTTTCATTTATCGTTGTTCGTCTTTATTGAAAGCGAAGTTTGTCTTGTTCATGTTCAACGACATGGCGTACTGTACTTTGTTCATTGAGGTTGCTTATTACTAAGATGGCGGGCTTATGACAGCTGGTTACAGGACTATACTCCCTGCTTGTAACATTTTCAGAATATTCCGTTTGCCATTTCATTCCGCGCTTTGATAATGTCCTAATGAGGACGGGGTGCTTCTGTTCCATTTCCGTTCATTGAATGGAAAACGCTTTCGCATGTACTTATTTCGCCTCTGTATGAGTAAAGTGGGCCCTGTCCATTTGTGGAAGGAAAAGCAAAACGAGCAGAGGAACTCCCCTTTAGTGCTTCACATTGCAGGGGTGATTAGATCTACTAATATTTAGTTTCGATTGAACCGCGGCCTTGAAACATTTCCAAATTTGGTTGGGCAAATCTTGAATGGCTGACGTTCAATTTATTGCATTTCCAACTGTGAGAAGATTGCTGACAAACAGGATCCGTATTTGAGTGTTTTGCAGTTGGAGGCGTTGTCGTCTCGATTTTGCATGGTCCTACATACTACGTATGTACCTACATATGTATGTTCAGTACGTACTACGTACCTACCCAGTGTATGTAGTTGATTTGGCTGTTTTCTGTATACTGTATCGGTGTATTGTACCTTCCAGCAGCCGGTGTGGGTATTTGTGACTTGGTTGGCAGATAATCATATCTCTTTTTCTTACCATGCGTAACGGCCTCAATCTTGACGCACGCTTTTCCCTGGCACTGTCCATCATTGCAGGAGCCAACTTCATTGTGGCAGTCGTAGCAGTTGATGGAGTCCACTGAAAAATACTCTTCCAGCTCATCAAAGGGAGCAGTTGCAAAGGAGAGATGCAGCAAGATTTGCACCAGAAATCGCAGCATCATTTGTTACGATATTCATAAGCATTCACATTATTCAAGCAAACAAACACCACACATTCATTGTCGCAAGGCAATTTTGACCACTTCAGTAAATTGTTGAAGCAAAAGGTAGTAGCTGCAGCGTCAATAAAGCGGGTTGACAGCGAACAGCGAACCATCGGGTATTGGGATGTGTAAAGCTTTTGATTTTATTGGAAGCTAGGCATCATCACGAGCATCAGTCCTGCCATTCAGTAGTCGCTTGGTTGACTCTCTTGTGGGGCTTTAGCTTTGAGTAAAGCCGAACTTGCAGTCAAAAGTGCTCATAAAGCAGTCGAAATGATTATGACAAATACACTTTATCAACAGGCTCGCTGCTCTGCCCGCGGAACTAGAAAAAAGCACTATGCGAGGGGGTTGGGCTGGCTTTTTGTTAGGAAGCCTGGGAGCTAGGCAGAAACGAACAAAAGTAATTAGTGAGTAGCTAAGAAGAGTACAGTAGTTAGTTAGTCGTTGAGGCTCCTCTCTGTCTGCTGAGCCAATGCACAATGGTCCTTTCACATGCGATGGAGGGAGAGGAAGCGGAAGCGGTCAAAGCCGGAAAGGCTGACTGCCACCACTCTCTGAGCACTGCAAACACATGTACGTACATAGGAGCTTACAGCCAGACAAACCGTGCATAAATGAAATATTCCTGGAGAGGCAGCTTTTTCAATTAGGAGTCATAAGCGCACGAGCTATTGCCTGTCGGCTGTATTGAGCTTTATAGTAGCTTCCTTCCTTGGCCACCAAGCCGATTGCTTTGCCTGGGAAGGGCCAACAGCTCATATGATGGCAAAAGAAAAAGGCTCTAAGTTTATGTGCAGAAAGGGGGACGGAGAGTGATGGAGGGGGTGGGAGAGATTTATTCCCACTTGTCATCAGCTGAGGAAATCAAAGTCTTTGTGACTCTGACAGATTTTTGTCATATCCCTCCAATTCTTTGCTCACGCCTAGGCGTAGTCTAGGGGTATACGAAGTCTTTTCAAATTGTTTCTTTTCGCTATCTGCATACACTGGTTCGAAAGGGTGCTAACCAGTGATTCACTTGGAACAGCCAAAATCCAAAAGTTGAGGGGAACTAGAAGTTAGAAATGATGCAAGGAGCCAGGAGGGTTGAGAGGAAGGTGCACTGCATCTACGTAAAGCACACTGCTTGCTTACTATGCAATACAGTA
>JASAMW010007774.1:0-22007 GCA_030247985.1 Epsilonema sp. ZAB3_2
CTCTTCCTCTCCTCGGATTTCGGAATGAAACGGACCAACGGATCGATTGTTATTGAGCGTTGAGCTGAGCGTATCTCCTCCTTCCTCCGTCCGGGTCCGTCTCCTAAGAAAGAAAAGAAGTCAAAAATTTGAATTTCCCACACATCCATCCAGTCCGGACCCATCAAAATGACTGAAGTAATTTTTGTTCCCTCCGGAAGCGAATGAAGACTTACCGTAGAAAAAAACGAAGACGACGACGCAACGCAACGCGGCTGTTGCCAGATGTGAGCAGAAGAAAGAAAACAAAGAAGAGTTGTAATTATTTCACGGAGAAATACGTGGCATAAATAAAATTTATCCATCTACTGCTAGTTTTCTTGCCTTCAAATGGACGGAATGAAGATTTTCCGTTATTTCTGCTTGCGTATCGTTCTGAACGCCTCGTTGTCTTCTGATCACATCTGGCAACAGTCGCGTTGCGTCGTCGTCTTTGCTTCTTACTACGGTTAAAAGTCTTCGTTCGCTTCGGGACAGAACCCAAATTACTGCAGATCATTTTGATGGGTCCGGAGTGAATTCTGATTCCTCGCCTCCAAGGACTTCTAGATGCTTAGGCGGACGGAAACGTGACTAGGCGTACATGAATCACAGACTAGTCCTTTTCCACTCGAAACACAAGATAAGAGTAGCGAAAGAGCGGGAAGTCGAATCCAGCAACGGCTCATGTGGACGAAAACGGAAGTGTAGGAAGAAGAGAACAATTGTGGCAGGCCAAAAAAGTTGGAGAAATATATAGGACAGCATGCCGGATCCTCACTGCTGCGTTCCCTGTTGCAGTAGCGGTACACGTAGTCAGCGAAAGAAGCTCAAGATAGCTGGCCTACCGCAGCTGTCCATGTTCTCCTTTCCAAAGGACGAAGCTCTAAAAGCGGAATGGGTTAAGCGAATTGGCCGTGCCGACAATGTTGACAAGACCAAGGCGTGGGTGCCAAAGGAAGTAAGCAGGATCTGCGAGAAACACTTCAGTCCAGATGCCTTTCGCTCTCAACGAGAAGATAATTGGATAGAAAGGAACAAAGCGAGGGGTGCGTTGAAGAGAAAGTTTCTCAAGAAAGATGCAGTTCCTTCCCTGTGCCTTCCACAGTATGTGCAGCCTGGCCCACCCCCAAAGAGGCGTCGTCAAGATAAAGTGACTGCAGAAGCAAGACGGTCATCAAAAGAGAAGATGGAGGAGGAAAAGCGCAAGGAGGCGGAGTCAATAGCTTCATTGGCAGACATAGAGAACAAGTGGAAAGAGATCAGAGGGAATTGCGACGAGACGGAGGGCACTGTTCTTATTAGGTAGGTCAAATAGTCTTATGTCGCATTCAGATAAGTGGTGAGTTATGCCTAGCCTCTTTCAAACACATATCCACCATATGCAGTAAGGGAATTGGGTTGGTCGATGGTGACCCCGCGGCATTTAGTGAAAGTTTGGATCGGTGTCTGCGCGGTCGTCGACGTCATTTTGTTGTCAATTCCTCCTTTCACTCGCTCCTTTTCAGCTCCCAGATGATTGAACAAGGCCGATGACCCCGCAGACACCGCTCCTAACTTTCACTAAATGTCGCGGGGTCGCCATCGACCAACCCAATTCCCTTACTGCATATGGTGGATACTCTAGTATGTCGGCGCATTATTATATAGTACATATGTTGCTACTTTGAGCGCAGCATGATGATTGTGTATAATCCTTGTTGCAGACGAAAGGGAGAGCTGTGGATTGCGCGTTTGTGTGAGGAAGAGCAGGAGGAGGGCGCGGAGAAGCCGCCTGCAATTCTAATGGATTGGTGTGTTGTTGTGAAGCCGACGCTTCATGTCTCTGTCACTCATCATGGTGCGGTCATTGAAGACTGTCATTTCCTCTTGGATGGAGGAAAGATCGACAGCGTCAGGCAGTTGTCAGCTTTCCTGCGCTTTCTGTCCACCCATGATGCGGTGAAGAGCTGGATTGACAGCGCCATATTGAACCTGAGACGTGCTCTGAGCAGTGAAGATATTACAGAGGGGGAGGAGAGAAAGGTATCTGCACTAGCGTGCACTGTGTAACGCATACAGTTGACTGTTGCATTATGACTTGATAATATGAAGGGCTATGTTGCAGATATCGTTCTTATTGGAGCAATTGGAACTGGCTTTGGTTAACGTGCACAGGCGTCGCTACTCACCAGAGATTTTACTGTTCGCATACAGAGTGGAATCCTACAGTCGGCGGGTAAAACAAAACACAAACATAGCCTGCACTGCATTGCATCTTTTCTTTGCGTTGTCTTTTAGGGGAGCTTCATAAAGTACGTCACGCAGAATTTCCTCTGTCAAACCCCCCTCGTCACGCTAACGTCACGCTGAGCCATACCCCCCTCCCCCCTGTAGCGTGATGTAACGTTTCAGTATTGAACACGGTATGTACGTACATAACATACATACGTATGTACTGTTGGTATAGCTGTAATATTTACTTACGGTCTATGTACAACAGCAGCAGCAACATTGACAAAGCTGCAGCAATCAAACGGACACAAGCAAAAAGTACCATCAACAAAGCATACGTATTTTGATGTGGAATACTCAGGGCAAGCTTTATAATATATTGACATTGCTTGATTTGGTGCTGGAATTTCGATGTGACGTCACGTTTTCCCCGACCCCCCCCCCCCCCCCATCGTCATGCTAATGTCACATCGGCCAGACCCCCCTCCCCCTATTTCTGCGTGACGTACTTTATGAAGCTCCCCTTATAGTCGCTCTGTTTTATTGCATGTGTTGTGTTGTGCTGTGCTGTGTTTTAGGCATATGAGGAGCTGCGATCACTGAGTGTCTTGTCACTGCCAAGCAGACAGACATTGCGGAAAATTGTCGCTAAGGTGGGAGCTGGAAAGTTGCAGCTGGATAAAGCTTATCTGTCACGGCGGGTGAAGTCATTACCTTCACGGGAGAAAATAGTCATGTTGATTCAGGATGAGGTATGATGTATTGTTGCACAAATTGTATTCAATAGTCTGGCCAGACGCCAGAGAGAGTTCGGTATGGGACTCAAGTCGTCCTGCGTAATTTGCGTGTATGTACCTCTGCTCAATAGGAGTACATGAAGCATGGACAGACATTAGTATCTGTGAATCTATTTTGCGCAACATGACTTTAAGTTCCATAGCGAACTCTTAGTGGCTAGACTATAACAAAGCCTCTAATGTAAGCTGTAACTTTGAATGAAAGTATCCTAGTACCCAAATTGTAAGTACTGTAGGTATTCCCATATTTTTTGTAGGTGTACATTGCGCAAAAAATCGAATACTCTGCTCCACATGGCGAGTTTATTGGCCTAACAGAGGAAGGAGAGGCAGCTAGCACCCTCTTGTGCTTCATGATCAAGTCGCCTTTGGGGAAGTATAGAGATGTAGTCACGATGGTTCCACTAAAGGGTATGTAGGGTAGCCTGGGGGAAAGTGGGACAGAAAGTGGGGAAAGTGGCCCCCACCTACCGGGTGTTCCATTATCTGCTACGGGGTGTATTTTACCCCGTCTCCCACTTTCCCCAGACCAATAAGAAATTTTTTAACGATTGTGAACATAATAGGCTAAACGTTACAAGCATAACATGCAATGACTTGCACCAACTGCAAAAGCAGCAACCCCAATGATATGTTTCGCCCTTTAGTATGTACCCTATGTATGTATGTATGTATGTATGTATGTATGTATGTATGTATGTATGTATGTATGTACGTACGTATGTACGAACGTACGTACGTACGTATAGTTGCCTCGAGATAATAGAAGACTAATATGTTTCCTACACAAGCGTGACCAACACGTTATCGATCCGCCAGTCCGTCTTCTATTCCCCCGCAGCAAGCTTATGTATGTCTATATGTACGTACGTATGTATACTGTATACACGTACGTACATGTGTATGTACGTACATATGTATGCATGCATGTACATTATTCCAGGTTTGACAGTGGAGAAGCTGGAGGGTGCCATGTTAGCTGTGCTCAGTATGCTGAAGGAGCTGGGCTTTCGGGTGATCTGCCTCATCAATGATAATCACGCCGTCAATCGAGCCTTCTTCGTGCAGCTGAGTGGTGGACAGCTTCGGACTTTCGTGCAGAACCCAGTGGACCCTGGACAGCCACTGTTCCTCATCTTCGACACGACCCACAATCTGAAGAACATATTCAACAACTGGTTGAAGTGGGGGCTCTTCTCATTTCCTTCTCCTGGCTCATCTTCTGGTCTGCTGCATCAGGCGTGCTTCAAGTATGAACCGAGTAATGACAGTAGAATACAGCATATACTTACTATCCCTCTATTCTTTGCTTTACGCAACTTATTTCCCTGACCCACGCCTACAGTCCTTCTGCTTTTTATACCTTCACCCACCTTAGTTTTATCCCCCTGCTACACTTTGGTGGTGGCTGCTAGCTATGACATGCTTTTATGTTTGCGTTATATGATTGGGTGGTGATGGTATATTCTATTACTGCATGGCATACTGTACATACAGCCATATCTTGGAACTGACGGAGATGGAGATGATGCAGTCAATCAAGATGGCTCACAAGTTGAAGCCTCGGCTTCTACAGCCGAGCAACTTGGAGCGAATCTCGACGAAGTCATCGTTCGCTGTCTTTGATGAGACGACGCGCAATGCCCTGCAACAGTAACTTGCTGTGCCAACATTATATACTTTTCTTCCCACAATGCTTCGCTTTTTCTTTATTGCAGAGTTGGCCATGTGCTATGTTTCTTTACCTAAGTTAGTCCCAGTTCCAGTACTGTATTAGTACTGTAAAGCAGGAAATTTTTGGACTGATTAATTTTTTTGAACTTCAGATTATGCCATGTTCACCAGACATCCGTAAATCCCTAGATGTCCGTCCGTTCATCAGGTTGAAATGTGTCCGTCCGTCCATCCATCTGTCTGTCTGTCAACCCAACCCCACATCAACCATATTTGGGTTGACAGACACGGTTTGGCGTATGCACGGACGGACGTACGTACATACGGATATGATTTAGAGACGTCTGGTGAATGTGGCATGATCCAAGCAGCTTTCAAAATTAATGGGAACCGAAAGAGCTCCCCCCCCCCCCCCGAAAGAGCTCCATCGGGCCGAAATTTTAGTTAATTCGAAAATATCCTGTTTTACAATATATCCCCGAGTTTGCCTGCTTTAGCTTCGTGAAGGAAGAGGGCATGCCATGGGATGGCACGTTGGCTTGGGTGGATCTGATCATTACGCTGCGTCACATCTGGACAGTGAAGACTCCGACTGCAGGCTGGCACAAGCGAGACAAGTGGAAGCGACCCATTCGCCTATCTGCCACAGGGGAGAATGACAGCCTCGCGTTTCTAGCGATGGTGGTGCAGTGGTTGGATGACTGGAAGCAGCTGAGGCTCCCGGTTGGCTCAGGCTTGAGTGTGTACACACACACAGCAGTGCGACACGACTGCATTGCCCTCTCTGAGCTGGCCATGTAAGTGTGTAGACAACCGGATGTTTATATTGCCATTATTCTGTACCTACCCGATTACTGTAAAGCATTGAACATACCCCTCTAAAGAGAAGTAAATACTTAGTCACCCTATATGTGCTCAAATTAAATTCAAAGCTTTACAGTACAGTTAAGTAATCTTTTTTGCTCTGCTTTTCCAGCTACTGCTTGACAGAGTTGAGCAGCTTCGAAGGTGAGCCAGCATTTCAGTATTTTCTGATGGGCGGCTTCACTTCTGATTGGATCGAGGGCCGTTTTGGCCGATGGCGTCAGATGGGAGGTGGAGGATGGTTCCATGGAATTCGCGTGCTCAGGGAGGCTGAAGTGTCCATTCGCGTGCAGTCGCTGATCAAGTTCTCGAAGTGCACCGTGGAGGAGCTGAAACAGCTGGGAGAAGTAGAGGAGCAAGAGAAGGAAGCCGCGTTAGCTAAGAAAGCAGAAGAATTGGCGGCCACTCTGAAGCGAGCAGTCATCGACTATGACAATGCCATCTCTCACCAGGAAGCCTGCGCCCTCTACTACGTGGCTGGTGCGTTTGGCCGTGGAATTGCAGAGCTTCATGGCTGCTCCGAATGCACTGCGCTGCTGCTGCAACCTAAAGAAGACGCCGGACCCACCTTGGACTTCCCCACCTTTGACGCACTATCAGAACAACAGCGTCGGGATGTCAGCGTCTTTGTGGAGTCGATTGATCGAGGTGGGTTGGTGAAACCGAGTCTTCTGGCTTATGCAGTCAGTCTGAAGTGCTGGAAAGTTTTCACAGTTCTGCGGGAGGACAAGGCCTTCATGACAGGAGGCGATCAGAAGCCGCTATTTACACAGGCTGTGATGCATCTGCTGAAGGAAGAAGTGGAGTTGGAGGAGGAGGAGGACGTTCTGGTTCGTACTCTGGAGTGCGCGAATTCACATCTATGTGTGAAGGAATTGGTGCGGAAGATGTACAATGTAATGTCCAAGAATGAAGCGCTCTTTCTTTCTGGACAAATCGTTGATGTGAAACAGAAGGAGCGCTTGGAACGAATGAAGACAAAGTTGAGCAGCAGCTATTACTAGGAGAATACCCGGTTAAGTGTGGTGTTAGCGCTGGAGAAAGCCCGGTTAAGCCGATGTTGATACTAGTAGTAATATACAGTGACAGTGATACAATAGCATAGACTCAAGTGATAAGGATACGCATGTTTTGACGGTGTATAAAAGGTGAAAGTGCATTTTTTACATCCTAAATGAAGAAATAGTGTGAAACAAATGTCATTTTTGAATTCTACGAACAAAATTAGGTTAGTATGCTACGTTTCACATTGGTACTGCTTCATTTCGCTGTGTTCTAGCGGTGGACCGCGGTTATCACTGTACTAGCCTGTGGATGTAGACATCTTTATTCAGTTTTATGTCCTTTCCTTTCAAGGTGTCCATGCCTCGCCTCGCATGACTGTGAAACGCCCAATGACAGTATGGCACAATAAACAGCCAAGTACGTGTAACAGCTCACATAACGCTAGACGAACGTCCGACGTACGTAAGCCCGACGCAAAACAAAAGCCGTTGCTTGGCTGTCCATGTTCATACTACGTATTTCGGACGTCGAACGTAACTCTGAATGCGACATGATCCATGGGGACAACCTCACTCAAACAATTTTTAGTTATTGCAACCCCCAATACATTACACACGGATCAAGTCGCGCATAATGGCGGATGGGCAAGCAGCCAAAGTATGAAATGGATAAAGCATGCTGCAAGCACGAGAAAGGGGTGAGCAGCGTTGTTGAGATGAGAAACAATAAAATGCAAATTAATCTGAATCAGGGCTGTCCGTCCATGTCCAAGCTATTTCGGACGTCGAAGTCTGAATGCGACATGAGCCATGGCGGCAACCTCACTCAAACAATTTTTAGTTACTTATAGCAACCCCAATACATTACATTACACACGAAAGTCGCGCAAAATGGCGGATGGGCAAGCAGCCAAAGTATGAAATGGATAAAACATGCTGTAAGCACGAGCCGTAACGAAGAAGCAATAAAATGCAAATTCATCAGAATCAGACATGGAATACTGTTGCCATATACAGCTGTCAGCAGCACATTATGATTGGTTCGTACCACTATACCAAAGAATAAAACTGAGCAACACTTTCATTATTAGGTCATACAGCACGAAATAGTGCCATCAAAAATTCATAACGTGCCATCGAAGCACAACCAAATAAAAAGTACTAATCAACAAAGGCATGTGGTTGTGATGTGCCGTTCAATATGAATATGCACGTATGCACGCATCTTTTCTTTACTTTACTTAGTACACCTACGTAGTACATGGTATATGTACTGTACATTACAGATGTTACATTACACTGCATCAGTCTGACCCTCATCCAATTTTCCTCTTTTGCAAGCCGGAGCATCACCAACCGAGCTGACATCGCCATTACTCTGAGGGAAATCAGCGACTTTCTCTTCAAGCGCAGCACCTTCGTCAATTTTCTCTTCCTTGGCTTTGCCATCATCGTCTCCAGAGGAATGCTGATCGCACGCATTGGCCGTTTTCTCTCCATCATCAGTTCCGGATGTTTGCGGATTATCGCCAGACGATGGAACCTTGTGCTCTTCTTCTTCCTTGCCTGCTGAAGCAGCAGCTGATTTTTCTTCTTCCACAGCTTCTTCTCCTTCGGCAGCACCATTTTCAATTCCTTCCTTGCTCGCTTGTTGCTCCACTGTCTCGTTCTCGGCTTCATTCTCATCTGCATTGGACGCCTGCACCTCTCCCGGCTCCGGCTCCAGAGGGTACTCTTCTCTTCTGCTCTGCAGACGATTCAAGCAGAAGCTGATGCGCTTGAAACCTTCCGCCACTTTCTCAGCTTCTTCCACTAGGTCCTGGTCCTCATCAGCTTCATCCTCCTCCAGCTGCACCAGAGACATAGGCGAGGACCAGTATTCACGCCAGCTGCGTACAACGTCAGCGATGGCCTCTGCACCTCCAGCTTTACACCTGAGATGACAGGCGAGATCGTTGTCCTTCAAGCCAGTGAAATAGCTGGCCCGATAACGATCGCTGTATCGCGCTGAAGAGTCAGTAGCAGCACTACTCCCTGCCACAGAGCTGTCCTTTTCTGCCTCTTCATCTGGATGATTGCCATCGCCTTCTCCTCTGCTGGCTGCCTGTATGGAAGTGCAAAGAGCATCTGCGCACTCCTCCAAGTACTCCTTCAAGTGGACGAAGCAAGACAGGTAGAACTCTGGCATGACGCTGAGGAGATCTTTGCACAGCTCAAAATAGGATTCGGTGCAGAATACTTCCGGCGGTTCCTCGCTTCCGCGACAGAACTTCAGAGTGTTCAGCCGCTCGTCCACAAGGTCTACGGCATCTGAAAAGTCCTGGAAGCGTGTCAAAAGTTCCTCGTTGTCGGAATCTTTCAGCTGCAGAAGAAAATCAAACGAAGCGTACAGGCAGCTGAGAACTCGGCGGCATTTGCTCAAAGGCGATTGAAACAAGCGGGAAATGCTGACGTCGCCGCTGCTTTTGATCTCGAAAGTCGACTCTTCGCCGGTGGAACGTTCTTGAATGAAGCCGAGAATAATGCCACGAGCTGCTTCGAAAAACTGCGGCTCTGGAACGAAGGGTATCTGGTCTACGAAATCGTCCAAGTCCGTGATAGTCCAGAATTCCATGAAACTCTCAAAATAGCGATCGAGACAGTTGAGAAACTCGGTCATCAGCTTCACGCCGTTCGCCGTTCTTCCAACCTCCGTCGCGATACAGATGAGACAATAGCGTAAGGTCTTGAGGAGCTGCAAAGCCGGCTTTCGACTTCGAAACGTGACGGCCGGATCGAGGGAGTTGAGCCAGGCGCTCAGATTCTCCTCCATTAGCCAGTCGGCTATCAGGACGGAGCTTTTGTCGAACCGATTCTTGATCATTCGTCCCGAGAAATCCTGAAGCTCGGTGGCGAATATGTATTCCGCTGACATCTTGATATCCCTGGATGGAGGTGGCCATTTTACAGGAGGCACAACGGCAGCGTCATCATCGTCTTTTGAGGACGCCTGATCCGACTTCTTTGCCCGATCGCCAAGCCACAGTTTGACCGCCTCGCGGACATTGGACGAAGTTTCTGCTGCCACTATGTCATTCGTGGACTGCTCCACGACTTTATCACCGTCTTCCATGATAACGTCACAGAAAAGCGAAGATATTTCGGCTGTGAGGACAACCTGTCCGACACCTTATTGCCAACTGCTGCCCATTTTAGAGTTCTGATCAATTTCGATCGAATATTTTGGAATCGATCAGTTGCCAATGAACCGACGCCACCATTAACAGAAGGGAGAGGAAAGACGCGCACGCAGCGCACGATGTGCGATAGTAAACAACTTCACTGCACTGCAGACAAGGTCGCATTGAGAAATCGATAATGTCTGCTGGCTATATAGCAAGTTGCCTTCCGCCGGCGAGTATGTCGCCGTATTTTAGGGGGTATCAAAAGTGGCCAGATGTACAGTAAATAAATGGAATCTTGAAAATGAAAATATGCCTGGATGACTAACATGCAAAATTTCATTGGATCATAAGTAGGGTACCAGGGGGGAAAGTCGGCCACGGGAAATTTCGGCCACCTAAGCTTTAGGGCTGTATATCTCGGCAACCATGTGACCGATTGAGACCAAATAAGACATCATTCGATTCCTTGAACTTTCCTCTTTCAAATGAGCTATTGGGTTCACCATTCGCTGAAACATCAACCTCACGGGTTACGTTTTTCAAAAAGAGGTCAAAAATGGCCAAACTTTGGACATTGCGCAAAACACCCTGTATGTTATAAATGAACACCCGGTATGTGGGGGCAAGGGGGCATGGTACCCTACCCCCAGGCGAAGTTTCAACCAATTCGCCCCACTGGTACTGGAGATATAGTAAAAAACAATTTCAGTACTTAGTGGGGTAATTTCGGCCACCTAACGACTGTACTGAAGGATGGGAAAAGTCGGCCGGCCGACTTTACCCCCCAGTACTGAAGGAAACTGCAACTTCTACTGGGCAAGTGGAGCAAGTACCGACGTCAGGAGCTATCCACGCAGCAGAGCTTTATCGCTACCAAGTGAGATCGATTTGCAATAAATGTTTTCTCAATTTTCATATTTTTTCATGCTAAAACGTATTGGGTGGTCTGGGTGTCCCTTGATCGTGCGAGAGCGCTGTTTTTAATGAGTATGTTCCTTTTATGCATTGCTACGTTGTTCGATCTGTTGGTGAGGTTGAATTTTGTAAAAATTCGAAGGTGGCCGACTTTACCCCCCAGCACTGAATTTTTAGCCAGTAGCATTTCTTAAAATTCCAAGGTGGCCGACTTTACCCCCCAGTACTGAAAGACGCTGCAGCACTATATTATCAAGAATAATATAAGCTAACAAGAATGAAACACTTCACGCAAAAACACGGTCCAACCCTGCCGCATTCTGACTCGATTACAATAGTCGATGATTACAATAGTCGATTATTACAATCATCGAACATTGATTAGAATAGTCGATTATTACAATCAACGAAAGTTGAAAACAATCAATCCCTCTATTCCAATCAAGGTTTTGTCTATTGCGAAATCCTATAAAACAATGTACTTTCGTGCATTAGAATCAATGTTCCTTTATTACAATAGCTTTTAGTGCAAAAGAATACACTTTCATGCATAGAATACAGGTTCCATGAAATAAATAAATCATGCATTGTAATGCACTTTCGTTGATTGTAATCATCGAACATCGTACAATCATCGAACGTTGATTAGAATAGAGGGATTGATTGTTTTCAACTTTCGTTGATTGCAATCATCGATGATTACAATGAACGATCGTTGATTGTAATCATCGACTATTCTAATCAATGTTCGATGATTGTAATAATCGACTATTGTAATCATCGACTATTGTAATCGAGTCAAAATGCGGCAGGGTTGGACCGTGTTTTTGCGTGAAGTGTTTCATTCTTGTTAGCTTATATTATTCTTGGTATTATCAGTGAGAGTTTTTTCTTCACGTCCACCACCTAGCAGGTGTAGCTGGTTAGACTAGCTGATTAAAAATTTCGCAACCTGCTATGCTTCTCATGCTACAGTCCGCACCCCGAAATTTGCTCTGACCGTTTCAAAATATGCTCGATTCTTAGGTGGCCCATAGACACTAGAATGGGGGCCGACTCGGGGCGAATCGGGGCCGAATATGCTCGATTCTATTTCAGTGTCTATGGGTGGCCGACTTTACCCCCAGTACTGAAGGCAACTCCAACACTGAACTGGCAGCGAAATTCTTTCATTCACGCCCATCCACCAGTTAGTTAGAGCGAATTCACTGGCTATTTGGCTAGCCGATGCATTTGGCAGACTGTTCTGCTTCTGCTGCAACTGACCGCATTCTGATATTCGTCCTGAGAGTCTCAAAATACAGTTTTTTCTTAGGTGGCCGACTTTACCCCCCAGGATAAAAAGCGCCATAACTCTCTAAATAAGTTTAGCAATGCAGTCGCACTTGGCACCCTAAAGTAAACTTAGCTTCAAAAGACCTATCTTTTGGTATATTACTTACTTGCTTTGTTTCAGGCACTGGTTCCTGAGATCTGATTAGGTGGCGGACTTTCCCCCATGGTACCCTACGAAAGGAATTATGAAGCCTCAAACATTGGGGTCAAAATCGGCAGTGGAGTGAATTGCACTCAAATTAGTACTGTGCTGTTCCGCTCCAAGCATTCATTCGGATCTGCAGCAAGATATTCTGGTAGCCCAACTGGCATGCACGCATTAGTACAGTACAGTACTAACAGTCGTGCTGGTACATACAAGGAACTGGGAAAGGTACAAACAGAGTCACACAGTGCTAGAAGACTATTATAGGCGGCAGCAGACAGAGCCAGTAAAACTGAAGGATCTCAAGGAGACAGCTCAAACATATGTACAAATTTGAATTGAAAGAGAGATCACATCTGTCAGGTTTCTCCACTGCTGATTGGCTGAATGCATCTGTTCTCTGGAAGTTGTACGATTTTGGGGGTGACAGACTCACAAATTCTAGGCCCCAAAAGTGCTCAAATCCTGAATTGATTGGTGGTGCCCGCCCATCCATCTTCGATCGGTAAGCGTAACCACTGGCCAGTGGCCGCATCCGCATGGTAGCATAAAAAATGTAGCATGTAAGCATATATTCGGGGCAAATATTGTGAAACGTATGGAAAACAAACAGGAAGCAAAGCAGGATCGACTGTGGTTCAAAAAGGTTGTTTATGTCGCCCTGCGGCCTGAACTTTGGTGCCATCGTACGTGCCTAAGCTGAAAGTAATATCTTTCGATGGTGTCTTTTAGGGTTTATTTATAGCGTCGTGGAAGGTCCTTTTTTGTGTTGCTCTGTTGTGTCAATGTATGGAAGTGCTATTAGCGTTGACGATGGCTCTTTGCCTCCAGGCGATGAGACATTCATTCGTCTTCGTCAAGCGTATTTGGTTTATTATTATCATCCGCGATCCAGATATGGGTTGTTTTTCCAAAGGTAAAAAAATATTACAGGAGAGATAAAACACCGCCATAAACAACTCCAAATGGGGGTACCTATCCATCTATCGCATGTGTTCGAGTACGTACGTGCGTATGTACGTACGTACATACGTGAGGGTGAGACGAGTCGAATTCGAATGTGATATCGGTTCATGTTCATTACGTAGATAAAATACGCTCCAAAATCAGACACCAACGGTTGTTCAATGCTCGTCCCTGCGAAAAAGACAAAATGACAGGAGAGCAAAGTGACTTTTTACTTTGTCAAAGTTCGCCCGTGGGCAAAGTCAAGCACGTCGAGGAACAAGTTTGCAAAGCTGTAGATGCATGCAAGTGCAATAAGATACCTGCCTGCTCTTATTCGGCGGTACAGGTACACACACGGACGTATCACCAACTGTTTCGGGCTGCACCGAAACAGATGCAGTATGAATAGTACACTCGTTTGGTGCGTCGGCATGTTGTCAAACTTTACGGTGTGGGTTTCGAAAATAACACACCAACAACAACAACATGCGTCTTCGTTGGTGGCGGATGGTAAGGCCCGTGAAAACTGAACTTCATCCTGTCATTATCGACGACAACCATAAAGATTCGGCGATAACGGAGCGATTGCGATTGCCATCTTTCTCGGACTCTAAACGTTGACCACTGATTCATGTGGTCTGCACACCATTCACCGTAGTCAAGCAAGACTGCTGCAACTATTACACTTGCAACATGAGCTGCCGTCTGCATGTTCAACAGCATTTGGTTCAGCAGCTTCTCTTGCTCGTATTGACTGCTTTCGTTCACTCGATCAGAGGCGAAGAATGTACGGCGGGTAGCCGACTTCAAAGTGTGCAAACTTTTCCTCCCATCCCGCAAGCGAAATCAAAGGATCATGGCTTTATTCTCGGCTGTAAATCTTTCGTCAGGCCGTCCTGTATTGGTGTAAGTGGTGGCAAACAAATTTTCTTTTGCGTATCAGAAACGTATGCATAATATGATGATCTTTATGCGGTTCATATGCCATGTCTCAGTTCAGTACCTCAGTCAGGCTCGTAACTTTTCCGGCCAAAAAAACAGGTACAAGTTTTTTTCTTCCCGCTACAACCCCGAGCGTAATAGATTCCGTTTAGTCGTCTTCTTTGATCCAAATGCAAGTCGATTATAAGAAAGTTGTTCTTCGAGCAAAGGGGTGATCGCATTTGCGCACATACAGTAGGTATGCACTTTTCTAGCCACTTTCAACATTTTGCTTAGTGCTCCAAAAATGGTGAGACATGTGAGGCATGCATGGGGAACAGTTAGCTAGTTAGCTAGCTGGTTAGTTAGCTGGTTAGTTATGGTTAGTTAGCTAGCGATGCGTACGGACTTATAGACGTGTAAATTGTGTTTCAAGGACAGTGCATATGCGGCTAGGCGCTAAATATATTTATTTGATTATATTTTGTGACACTGTCGCTACAATTTCTGTGCAACATATTTCAGAGTTGTGTTTGGGCTCGAACTTGCCGAGAATCTGGTTTGCCTTTGGAGAAGACATTTGTAGCGGGTTTCCGGCGGGGACAAATAACGTATAACAATATGTATGTGCACAGCATGAACGTTTTTGTATAGTACGATCAGTAATGTACAGAGTGTCTCAAAATAAACCGAACACTTTTCCATGCATGTAACTCTGGAACCACACAGATTTTTATGCGGTTTCTTGTATTTAGTAGCCAAGGCTTCAACTTAGATGTGTCAAAGTTTCAGCAACTTGGTCCACATACTTCAGAAATTACGACCGTTTGAATCTCGAAGCTCAAAATCGACGTTTTTTCTTTAGTATGGAGAAAAATTACGCGGTCTTATTTTTCAAGATACCTTGTTCCATGCGTTTGCTATGCTGCTACTGGGGATAATGCATGAGATACACTTTTCCTAGCATTTTGGGACATCTTTTTTCATTACGAGACTAATTTTATTTTGGACTATGCACAGGAGGCCCCTAAATCGGCACTACCAGTTCGAAAAACCCTTGTTTTGACCGCCGGAGAAAGGATGTGTTTGAGCAGCTTCCACTGGCCCTATGAAGCTAAAATTTTGTACACATCTAAGTTGAAGCCTTGGCTACTAAATACAAAAAACCGCATGAAAATCTAACGTGTGGTACCAGAGTTATATGCAAGGAAAAGTGTTCGGATTATTATGAGACACCCTGTATACTATTATTAGGTGGGGGAATAAATAGGTGCAGCGTTCCGTACAAAAACTCCGCTAGTATACATTCCGAGGACGACGACCACGACTGTTGCCGTATTAGTAAAAATATTTTTTGATAATAAAAATGAATCAACTTTGACTGGATCATGCTCACCGCCGGCACGCAGGGAGGTTTATGTCAGGAATCAAAGCCTGTGCCTAAGACAGAGAAAGCACGGTGACGGTGGTATTCCTTGACTTTCTGTTGTAGAACGGAAGTGAAGTGCTGTACTTTCGAGTCGATGGAGTTGGGTATCTGCCGTCGCATCCGAGTGCTCAGCTTCGTGGAGAGTGTGAGCTTAGGACGACAGATCAATCTCAAGAATCCCATGCTTCGTGACATCGTCTCCAGGGAGTCATTCAGTCCGCAGTAAACAATACGCTGCGGCCACACCTTTGATATCTACTCTTATATAAATACAGTACGTAGTAAGTATGTACTGTATTGTATGTGCGTGACAATAAAAATGACTGTCGTTTTAGGCGCCTATACTCTGTGGAACTGTGCACATTCCTGCGCGGGGATCTCCAGTGTGCCAATGGTCGCCAGATCCAGAGAGGTTCTTCGACTGCCGTTCCTCTGCGAAGGCGAGTCAATCTCGTGTTGCAGAACGGCAACAATCAGCAGAATAACGGTAGGGCGCCGCCCATACAAATTACGTTGCCGTCACCAGTGGTCGGAGTTCCACTGCCTCCGCCTTCTTCTTCTCCTGTAACTCCTTCTCCATCGGCAGAGGAGCCGCGGTCCTTTCCCAGCAGCAACAACGGAAGATTTCTGCCACTGCCGGAAATTCGAGCAGCACGATTCAGACCACCTCCTCTGCCCCAAGCTCCTCCTCCTCCTCCAGCTCCATCAGTTCCAAATAGGCTGAGGCAACTCAGACCACCTCCACTGCCTGCAGAAGTACGGTAAATGCATCTAAGCCATATATCTGTACAGTATACTGACGCACGTAAACAGTGAACCAATAACGGCCGTATCTTTTTTCTTTGCTTCGTTTCCTCCTTTAGGGATTTGCCAACCGTGGTGGAGCTGGTGGAAGAGCAGTTTCCGGTCCACCCACCAGACCGGTAAGTGTACCGAAGTGTAAGTGTACCGGTGTGTACCGACCTCCAACCTACGTAATTGTATAATTTGGTGAACGTAGTATTATGCCATTATCATCAGTAGTTTGACTTTTACCTATCGTGTGATGGAAAAAATGGATGCGCTTTATTTTGTAGCGTACCTTCGGAAATACCGCAAATCAGAAGCTATTGTCTTGCTGCCAGAGAACGCCTGAAATCGGTCAATCTTGCTATCAACTTTGCGATTACGATAAAGGGCTAACTCGAAAAATGGTACTGTACGCACGCAACCACAATATCCATCCTTTTCTTCTGCCAGCCCATCATCCATGCGCACTTATAATTCGGAATTTGTGGTGCCTCTTTCATTTTAGTTGATCAAGACTTATCGTGAAGGCGCCTGTGGCCTGGAGGCGGTGCAGCCGTATTTATCCTGTGCAACGTCTGATGCGGATCACTCTTCGTGCTGTGCGGCTGCAGGATTGCGCAGTTTTAATCAGGGCATATGCATGGGCGTCTGCAACCCCGCGCAGGGCTTTCCTGAACTCACCGTCCACGGCGTTAAAATACTCGCATGCATACGAAAAATCAGCGAGATCAAATCCTGCTGGAAAAACCACAAAGAACTCAACTGAACGGCGAACTGCTGAAGACGCGACGCAGCCCACCTCTGCACAAGTACAATGTATTTTTGCTCGGCTCAATAGAAGCCCCACAGGAACCCTGCCATGCCTCGAGACTTCTGTTGTCGTTGGAGATTTTGTGAAGCTGTGAACTTTGTGCATAACTTCACGTAGAAACACAATTACGTACACTATAACTTATTGATCATCAGTCTGATTATTTTTGGGATCCTTGTTGTGTGAAATTGTATCTCGTGTCCATTGGAAATTGAAAACTTCTTTTTATTTCTTCCACTACATTAAGAACTGCATATACACCAACTGCCGCTGTCGAATTTGGTGGATTGCGGGTTATACCGTCACACTTTGAATTCACGTAAAATAGAAAACAAACATACGACTCCGTGACAATAAAAAAAGGACACCGCAACTATATTGTATGTACGTACGTGCATAACATACGCAAATGAGTACACAAGGCTACGGTACGCCATCAGGTACAGACAGACAGCTGGTGACGAGATGAGTAACTCACGGACAACATATAGAAGTTTAGCAACGTGTAGGCAAAAGGCGCTAATAATACCAAGCAAAGTAGTCGTTGCTTTACACGCAGAAACGCCATCACATTTATCACCAATCATCACTTGGGTTCATCTACAGAACATCGTCAAAGCCAGCAAACGCCAAAAAGCGCCACCCCTTGAAACTGTGAGCGGAGGGAGCGTTCTTATAATAGCTACAATATGGAGCGCACAGGGAACAGCTTTCCCTGCATTTGCGCTACTTGTCAAAAACTCACTCCTACTGTCACCTGGCTCATCTGCAAAGCACCTCCACAGCATGACGAAATCCTTGATAGAGAAGATAAAATAGTGCCCTACCCTAAAAGACCAACATGTCATCGTCTCCATTCAACCACTGATGAGACAAAAGCATACGCGGCACAATAACATACCACACCACATACTGTAGCAAGTATAAATATTATAGTATTTCACCCAGTCCTTCCAGCGAAAAGCAAATAGTACGAAACGAACTATCAATACCATCGTAATAACGCGTTCGTTCTGTACATACAAGTACAATAATTCACAAAACGTAATAGGTACTATTGTCGTATAAAAGTACGACAACGAAACAACCTCAAATACGCCGCTTTTATGTAGCTCACTCAATGATCTACTTGTAGAAACTGACGAAAAACCCGCTCCTCAACCTTGCGCAGCGACTCACTCTTCCCAATTTTAAGCCTCCTCAAGAGTCCAATATCACTGAACTGAATAGCGACCTTAAAAGTCATAATCAACAAAACAGAGCATTCGTCCAGCCAGGTACCCAAGTGCACCGAACCGACGATGAACAGCGAGCAACCGAACCGTCCATTGTCCAATCCAAACCACACGCACGCACATCACGAATAGAAGCCATAGATGGTGTGAGTCATTGCTGTTGAGGGGTTGATTGGGTGGCTGCGACTGCGGTGGCGCCAGCACTGGCAGCGACGGGCGGCTGTAGCGGCGCGGTGACGACGAGGGGGGCAGCCTGGGGCTGCTGAGAGCAGGAGGCGGCGGCGGCGGAGGAGGAGGAGGAGGAGGCGAGTTGCAGCAGAATGTCGGCCGGCGCGTGCTCACGCAACACCGCGTTCTCCGTCTCCAGCACCAACACCTTCTTCTCCAACTCGCCTATCTTGGACCGCAGAGACTCCATCTCTTCACGCACAGCGTACATCAAGTGAGTCTTCACCAGATCCTACAAATATCAATTACTTACTATGTACACCCGGTAAGTACAGTAGAGTACGCACAAGAACGCGCGTTGCAATGTACTGTGCAGACAAATCGAAAGGCAGCAAAGGAATAGGTAGTAATATGAATGTATACGTAGCGACGTATACAAACATGTATGTACTGTACTGTGTAATCTGCATTGTGTTTGTTAGGAGTACTACTTTACCATTGCTTGCTCAATCTTGTTGTCGATTGCCACAATGTTCGTCCCGCCAGCGCCTCCAGGACTGAAACAGAGGAAAACAATTCAATTTTCTCACGGGAAATACGCAGGACGTCAGAATACAGAACGGCTAACTCATAATCCCAAAAGCATGTGACAAGAAGCTAGTCAACAAGATAACGTCAACCCATCGTTCGCTTCACTTCACACATAAGTACACACAGCCAGTGTCCAATATCACACGTTCACTCTGCACTGATCACTCACTTTTTCGCTGCCATTGAAAAACAACGGCGTGTATATGCAATCAAATTGACAGAGGGACATTACTTGTTGAAGAAGACTGTCTCTTTGGCGTATCCACTCGTGTACGGCTTCGGCATGTTAGCAAAAGATTACAAGCCAATTCAATTCAATTCACCGGTAGCAAAAGCTTCGAACCCGTCCCGTCCACCGAAAAAAACCAGAATGGACTGGTTAGCAACGGCAATTAGTAGGTAATTTTAAAGCAAAAGAGCACAAATGTTACGTGCCACCCACGGCGCATCGGCATGAATAGCACAGAATACCTGTGTCACCAAACGCAGTCAGTAGGTTAGTAGTAGTCAGAACTATCACAGTTTATTATAGTGGTGGCTTTTCCCCTATCACCGAGTTGAATGAATACAACGGTTCAGTTATAGACAGTTCCACTTTTTCCGCAGCTGATGGATAAGCGACGGTTTCTAGGGCAGCAATCGGAGGCGATTATTTGCTGAGGACTGGAAGCCAGGCGGATTAAAATGAAAAGGCAATCAGACGCGAGACTTCATTAGAGACCTCGGCAATAATTACACCGACCAAATGACGTGGAACTGCGACAGTATCTGGGCAAGAAAGGAAAAACGCAGCTCACAGAATAGTGTCAGTCAGCTGGCTGGTGAATCGACGCAGTGTCAGTCAGTAAGGAAAAGCTGTACAAAACGCAACCGTACCATGCATACAGTACGTACACAGGAAGTGCTGAATGTCGCTTGATGAGGGAGAAGAGAGGCAACACTGTGGTTGACCCACGGAGCCTACAGGAATGCGCAAGAGCAGCAGCTGGCCTGGCTGACTGCCCCTGAGGTCCCTGCTCGTCTATCCACTAAAATTAGATCCATTAGAGCTACATTCAAGCTGGTTCAGCTTCCGATAGATACTTAAAGGCAAGGGGTCCCCTACACCGACTTTCGAATTTAAAGTTCAAACCAATTTTATCATAAACTACATTTTTAACCGAGTCTTTTGCAAAAAAACCCGTTTCAAAATTACTATCCGTTCATGAGTTATTCCAATATAAAAATCGATAAATTTCAGTATTGAAGCGGTCCTCGGGAACCACTCCGTTAGTTAACTACGTAGTTAACTACCGTAGTGGTTCCCAACTCCGTCTTCAGTACTGAACTTGACTGAACTTTGCACACCGACAACTCGTGAACGGATAGAAATTTTGAAAAGCGGTTTTTTGCAAAAGACTCAGTTAAAAATGTAGTTTATGATAAAATTGGTTTAAACTTTAAATTCGAAAGTCGGTGCAGGGGGACCCCTTGCTTTAACTTAGATCCCCCAGTTATCAGAGACTTCTTCACGAGATTCTGCTAACAATAATCAAGATAAAATCTATTAGGCACACCTCTACCCAAATCTAATGGATCATAAGACCTATGTGACACTTGTACTTATTTATTGTAGGAAGAAATATTGTACGTAAATTGAAGGACCAGAAATCCCTGCCACTGGTAAGTGTTCTCGAAACTGTACTCCCTCACACAATAAACTCAATCGCATGACCGATGATGAAGTTAACTTATTGATACGCTTGACTTAGCAAACCTAAGTACTCAACACCGTGCAAGTACGACTCTCATCAAAACATGGATTTCGGAAACATGCCTGACAAACAACTCTGTGGTACAGCATACTGTGAAGCCCATACAAGTATGTATATCTTGTAGCGAAGCGTTAGGACCATATGCACATGCGCAACATTAGCGGAAGTTCTCTGGAAACTTCTCTAATCCACTTAGCCGAGAACAACGAAGGCTCATGACACGCCGCCACGTCCTCGCCTCTCAACTCCTAGCACACTGACTCAGACACAGAGCCCAGAGCTCCCCGTGAGCTACAACTGCACGCCTCGTCTTCCTGTGTTACTCAAAACTGATTGCCACTGTTACCATAGCAAAAACGAATTTCGCACCATCACGTGTGCATCTCAATAAGGTAGCTGCTCTATAGAGCCTGTGACATTTCAACATGCATTAGCCCCGGTAATCTACCCAAGAGCCCCATCCAATCTGAAGCAATCTTCAAGCAGTGCCCAGACTACAACACGGATGCATTCGAATAAATAAATAATTACAATCAAATAGAAACCCTAAAGCTTGAGGCTGAAACAAATATCTAAACAGACCGAGTATGATCATTCACATGTACATATCTTGAACAAACTAGAGGACGCCGAGTGATAGCGAGCGAAGATGCCCGGGCAAAACACGCACCTCATCAGAGTTGAAGAAGCATTGACGGCTGCTGAAGTTGGAGTCTCGTGATGCCTGCAGCAGTAGTCTGAGAAGCAAGAGCACATGACCATGGGATGAAGCCACTCGCTAGCAACGTGTTTCGCATAGTAAACGGAGTTAAAACTGGGCAAAAAGCATCGATTTTTTCCACCCAAGTCCCGGCGGAAATTTTTTAGGAGGATCCAGCAGAAACGGTGGCTGGCGACAAGGCGCCTCAGGTTCGCATTTCTCGCCCCGCTGAGCTGATGCCAACCAGTGCAGCAGCCTGCTTGCTTTCACTCTTTCCTCACCGTCAGCAAAGGGGGAAGTTAGAACACAATGCATGCGTATACGTGCTTCCGCATAGGCAAGACAATAACTGGCGACATCCGAGGCCTCATTCATCAGCAAACTTCTCTACTTACTTATTTACTTTCAATCTCTTTTCCTTTTGCGTCAGCAGAATATTGGTGGACATACGCGAGACCGCATTACGTAACCCATTCACACAGCGACACACATACGCGCTGCTGTGGACACGTAAACAATAACAACGACACC
>JASAMW010007775.1:0-37784 GCA_030247985.1 Epsilonema sp. ZAB3_2
CTCGGAGAAGTCGTACAAGTTGATGCCACTGACCGGTACATCTCACCATTGAATGCCCAGCAGCAAGCAAACAAGGTGGCCAGAGTTCTTTGCTGGTCACTGGAGAGTCTCAACAGACGATAGAAGTGCCTGCGTGAGTACTAGGTTCTCTGTTGGGTAGTGCTGAACTTGGTACAAAGAAAGAAGATTGTACTTGTGGCCCAACTGACAAGCACACATCAGTACAGTACTCTACAGACGTGCTGGCACAGACAAGAACTGGGACAGGCACAGAGTCCCGCAGTACTAGACAACTAGACAGCAGCAGACAAAACCAGTACAACTGATGGATCTCAGAGAGACAGCTCAAACGTTGACACAAGGGTACGTACAAATTTGAATAAAAATTAGAGATCACGTCTGCTCTCTGGAGTTGTACGATTTCAGGGGTGCTAGACTCAAAAACTCAAGGCCCCTAAAAGTTCTAATCCTACATGGTTCCCAGTCCTAGAATCAAGTACCAACGATTCCTAACAATTGAACCTGGGCCATGACCGTACTCCAAACTCAACAGAAAAGCTAAGCTAAACAGATTGTGCCTATAGTCATCTGATTTTATGTATATCTGTCTTGCTTTCTTCTCACTGATAGTTCCTTAGATCTTGCTTGATGTCCAGTGAGTGCCTTGATCTTCAGCAGGGTAGAGTTCTTTTCTTCCAGAAGATGCTGTACTTGTACTGCGCTGCTGATGAAACCTTGCTTGAGCCACATTGTAGGAAAAACGCCAGAGTACTGAATATTCAGGTAAACGAAGGTTGCATGAAACAGTTCCGTTCCTATCTGGTTCCAGCATCCATGGCGACAGATATTTGTGCAGTGCTTCAAGATCTTTCTTCTGTTGTGCTATTAGCACACACAGTCCTCGTGCTGCTGAAGTACTGTTGTAGTAGTATATAAGGTTCACTGACAATAATAAAAAACTAATTTTTTAGTGAACTGATGAACTTGAACTAAATGGGAATTTTTAGAACTACTTTCACTAATTCATAAAAAAATTAATTAAGGTTTAGAATTAAGGTTCAATTAAGGTTCATTAAAGTTCAATAAGGTTTTATTGAGGTCCATTCAAGTTTTTTTGTGTGCCTATGAAAATATTGTAAAAAAATCCTCCTCAGCTAACCTTAAGCAGAAAGTCGAATTGGCACCTTGGGCATTCAAAAAATAAAATTCAAAATGAGTGAACTAGTGTGCAGAAGCTTTTTCAATTTTCACGTATAAATTTTGTAAAAAATACTGAACTCACTTAACTCAAAAACCTTTTTTTTACTATCAACTCAAATTAAATCTGCTGACTCAACTACTCGAATTGTCTAAATTTTTTACACAGTACTGTGCAACTCAGGAAACAGAAATATCCTGGAAGCTCCACAGTTCTCCACTTGAAGTTGAAGCTATAAGCTTCATGTGCTCTTCAAGCTACAATCTACCACACAAAAAAAAAACAAACCCAACAAAAACAAAAACAAACAAAAAAACAAAAAACAAAAAAGAAACCTCAAGGACTCCAGACCTAGGTTGCCGCAGAACACACACACGTGTACGTCATGTACACAACATTATGTACAGTTTGTACGGTAATCAAAAGTATATAGCAATAGCAGTACATAACAGTCAAGTCAGGTAAAGTAGGCTGCAATTTTTAGCATTTTAGCTTTTTCATTAACAAGTACAGTACATATGTCATTCCATCTACGTACCTATTTTCCAACCAAGTGCATTCACTGCTAACGTATATTTATTGCCTATTTATATTCTGTGTTTATAACCGTACAGTAATCTGGCGTTCTGGCTATGTATCAACGTGTTAAATTTACACTTTGTCTATTTGTCCTAAGTGGCAGTATTTTTATTTTTATTTCGCTTAGGTATTTTTTTATTTATATTTTTGTTTTTTGGTTTGTGTGCTTCGTTGTTTGCAGAGTGGAGGATTTCTGAAGATGAGTCATTTTGTAGCGCAGGAAACGCTTTTCCGCCATACTCATTTCAAAACCACCTTCCTAGCTGTTTTTTTTACTTCTCGTACAATACATTTTTTTATTGATTTCAAAAATAAGAGCGGGACGTATACGTCCCACTCGGAACCTAACGGGTTATACCTTCAGTAATTTACCGTGCCTGTATCATTTATGTACATTCACATATTTATGCTCATATTTTTGTGTATCTACATAAATAATCGAGCTACTGTATTTAGTGCCACTAATTATTTATTTTGCTCAGAGAGAGACTTTAGTTGGCATTGATTGCTACACGATGTTATGTGTACAGTATGTGGAGTATGCATGGTGTTTTCAGAGATTGTAGCTTGAAGAGCACATGAAGCTTATAGCTTCAACTTCAAGTGGAGAACTGTGGAGCTTCCAGGATCATTTCTGTTTCCTGAGTTGCACAGTACTGTAGTATAATATAGGTTCAAAATTTTAGACAATTCGAGTTCAAGTTCGAGTTCAGGTTCAGCATTTCAATTTGAGTTCGAGTTCAAGTTCAGGTTCACCAAAAAATGAGCGTTTTTTCGAGTTCAAGTTCGAGTTCAGGTTCAATTTTTTGTACAAAATTTATACGTGAAAATTGGATAAAAGCTTCTTGGCCAGCACTTTAGTTCACTCATTTTTGCAATTTTCCATTACTTTTGAATGCCCAAGGTGCCAATTCGACCTTTCTGGCTTCAAGGTGTAGCTGGAGGGGGGATTTTTCTTACAATATTTCCATAGGCACACAAAAAAACTTGAATGGACCTCAATAAAACCTTATTGAACTTTAATGAACCTTAATTGAACCTTAATTCTGAGAACCTTAATTAATTTTTTTGATGAATTTGAGTTCGAGTTCAAGTTCAGGTTCTCAAGAAATTCCCATTTGAGTTCAAGTTCGAGTTCAGGTTCACTAAAAAATTCAGGTTTTTTCGAGTTCGAGTTCGAGTTCAGGTCGAACCTATATTATACTACTACAACAGTACTTCAGCAGCACGAGGACTGTGTGTGCTAATAGCACAACAGAAGAAAGATCTTGAAGCACTGCACAAATATCTGGGCTCGGATGCTGGAACCAGATAGGAACGGAACTGTTTCATGCAACCTTCGTTTCACCTGAATATTCAGTACTCTGGCGTTTTTCCTACAATGTGGCTCAAGCAAGGTTTCATCAGCAGCGCAGTACAAGTACAGCATCTTCTGGAAGAAAAGAACTCTACCCTGCTGAAGATCAAGGCACTCACTGGACATCAAGCAAGATCAAGAACTATCAGTGAGAAGAAAGCAAGACAGATATACATAAAATCAATGACTATAGGCACAATCTGTTTAGCTTAGCTTTTCTGTTGAGCTTTGGAGTACGGTCATGGCCCAGGTTCAATTCAGAATCGTTGGTACTTGATTCTAGGACTGGGAACCATGTAGGATTAGAACTTTTAGGGGCCTTGAGTTTTTGAGTCTAGCACCCCTGAAATCGTACAACTCCAGAGAGCAGACGTGATCTCTAATTTTTATTCAAATTTGTACGTACCCTTGTGTCAACGTTTGAGCTGTCTCTCTGAGATCCATCAGTTGTACTGGTTTTGTCTGCTGCTGTCTAGTTGTCTAGTACTGCGGGACTCTGTGCCTGTCCCAGTTCTTGTCTGTGCCAGCACGTCTGTAGAGTACTGTACTGATGTGTGCTTGTCAGTTGGGCCACAAGTACAATCTTCTTTCTTTGTACCAAGTTCAGCACTACCCAACAGAGAACCTAGTACTCACGCAGGCACTTCTATCGTCTGTTGAGACTCTCCAGTGACCAGCAAAGAACTCTGGCCACCTTGTTTGCTTGCTGCTGGGCATTCAATGGTGAGATGTACCGGTCAGTGGCATCAACTTGTACGACTTCTCCGAGGGAAACCTCAAGGACTCCAGACCTAGGTTGCCGCAGAACACGCTGTGGCATCGACATTCTACCTGCAAGGACTGATCAACCTGCGGTGTGGACTGTTCGACTGGAGTTGGTCCCTGATTGCCAGGGCCGGGAAATCTTACATGGAGATCGCTAACAAGATGGGTGCAACTACTGGAGCAGTACAGCCGACGTCAAGAACAGTGAGTCGTGAAGAACGGAATCTCTGCCTACATAGTACTACCGGCCTACCACAAGAGCAAGAGACTACTACGTACAAGAACGCGCGCAACCAAGAGAGACTTCTTGGGAGGAAGAAAGAAGAGCGTCAGCAACGGCGACCGCATCCGCGTCAGTCCAGAGCTCTTCAGAAGTGACAGCACATCATGGACAACTGGCCACGTTCAGAACTTCTGCAGAGAAAGACAGCACATGTACAGGTATACGCCGACATCCAGTACGTTTTACTTTAGCTTTCGTACTGTAATACAGTACAGTAGAGGAAAATGGAGCTTATAGTTCCATCTGCGTCATGAGAGAAGCTTAATGCTTCTGCGTACATAAAAAGAGCATAGAATGCTCTACGTACGAAAGCTGAAAGACTGTTTGAATCACCGTTTGAGCACCGACTAATGCAAGGAAGGCACGTACTTAGAGCTTCGTCTAGAATCTCAACGACGTAAACTACGAACTCAAGTGGCTACCACCATCTACGCCATAGCACATGAAGTCAGAGAACTTCTTTGCTCAAGCTCGCCTCTACGCACCGACTGAGCAAACTCAGCTTCAGCTCGCTTAGCACTGCTCTGCGATGCTAACGCAGCCAACACTACTGCAACAACTACTTCGACTACAACTACTACTACTCTACCAAGTACGTACGACCAAGAAAATGCGGCTGCTATCGACCATCATAAGCTTACCGCAGAGTACCATCACTTCTTCCAGTGGCAAGACAGAAGATTCGGATCGACCACATCAAGAACTTCGGTACCCCTGGAAGCAAAGAGCAAGCGCTGCAAGTTGTAGGCTAGGCATAGTAGTATGTACGTGTGTGTGTGTGCATATGTAGGTATTTGTTTAGTCCAATCGTAGGTACTATGTACCAATAACTGTGTGTAAATAATACATAGGATAAATATGTAGTAATTATTTTACCTGGTTGAAGTTCCGACTGGATGCACCACCTTCATCCATTCAGATCTTTTCGATCCACCAGCAGAACCATCTTTGCAGAGAGCCCGCCATATCCACTCCACTTTGACCATCGTTCAAGCCACATGCAGCGATCCAGCAACCATCGCCGGACTATTCTCGTCTCCCTGACTGAGTACCAGACGAATGACAGTAATGTAGCTAGTATGTAAATTTAGGTAGTGCACAGCACACGTGTACGTCATGTACACAACATTATGTACAGTTTGTACGGTAATCAAAAGTATATAGCAATAGCAGTACATAACAGTCAAGTCAGGTAAAGTACGGCTGCAATTTTTAGCATTTTAGCTTTTTCATTAACAAGTACAGTACATATGTCATTCCATCTACGTACCTATTTTCTGCAACCAAGTGCATTCACTGCTAACGTATATTTATTGCCTATTTATATTCTGTGTTTATAAACGTACAGTAATCTGGCGTTCTGGCTATGTATCAACGTGTGTAAATTTACACTTTGTCTATTTGTCCTAAGTGGCAGTATTTTTATTTTTATTTCGCTTAGGTATTTTTTTATTTATATTATACCTTCAGTAATTTACCGTGCCTGTATCATTTATGTACATTCACATATTTATGCTCATATTTTTGTGTATCTACATAAATAATCGAGCTACTGTATTTAGTGCCACTAATTATTTATTTTGCTCAGAGAGAGACTTTAGTTGGCATTGATTGCTACACGATGTTATGTGTACAGTATGTGGAGTATGCATGGTGTTTTCAGAGATTGTAGCTTGAAGAGCACATGAAGCTTATAGCTTCAACTTCAAGTGGAGAACTGTGGAGCTTCCAGGATCATTTCTGTTTCCTGAGTTGCACAGTACTACAACAGTACTTCAGCAGCACGAGGACTGTGTGTGCTAATAGCACAACAGAAGAAAGATCTTGAAGCACTGCACAAATATCTGGGCTCGGATGCTGGAACCAGATAGGAACGGAACTGTTTCATGCAACCTTCGTTTCACCTGAATATTCAGTACTCTGGCGTTTTTCCTACAATGTGGCTCAAGCAAGGTTTCATCAGCAGCGCAGTACAAGTACAGCATCTTCTGGAAGAAAAGAACTCTACCCTGCTGAAGATCAAGGCACTCACTGGACATCAAGCAAGATCAAGAACTATCAGTGAGAAGAAAGCAAGACAGATATACATAAAATCAATGACTATAGGCACAATCTGTTTAGCTTAGCTTTTCTGTTGAGCTTTGGAGTACGGTCATGGCCCAGGTTCAATTCAGAATCGTTGGTACTTGATTCTAGGACTGGGAACCATGTAGGATTAGAACTTTTAGGGGCCTTGAGTTTTTGAGTCTAGCACCCCTGAAATCGTACAACTCCAGAGAGCAGACGTGATCTCTAATTTTTATTCAAATTTGTACGTACCCTTGTGTCAACGTTTGAGCTGTCTCTCTGAGATCCATCAGTTGTACTGGTTTTGTCTGCTGCTGTCTAGTTGTCTAGTACTGCGGGACTCTGTGCCTGTCCCAGTTCTTGTCTGTGCCAGCACGTCTGTAGAGTACTGTACTGATGTGTGCTTGTCAGTTGGGCCACAAGTACAATCTTCTTTCTTTGTACCAAGTTCAGCACTACCCAACAGAGAACCTAGTACTCACGCAGGCACTTCTATCGTCTGTTGAGACTCTCCAGTGACCAGCAAAGAACTCTGGCCACCTTGTTTGCTTGCTGCTGGGCATTCAATGGTGAGATGTACCGGTCAGTGGCATCAACTTGTACGACTTCTCCGAGGGAAACCTCAAGGACTCCAGACCTAGGTTGCCGCAGAACACGCTGTGGCATCGACATTCTACCTGCAAGGACTGATCACCTGCGGTGTGGACTGTTCGACTGGAGTTGGTCCCTGATTGCCAGGGCCGGGAAATCTTACAGACCCATGCATTATTTATCTCAGGATCTAGCCAACGTAGCTCAAAGCGGTTAAAAATCTCTCGATAACTTTAGCTCGCCTGGAAAATAAAAAGACCGCATGCGTCTACGTGCCCTCTGTGTCGAGAAATCGCCAAATTCCTTAAGTACTAAAAATGTACACTTTTTTCGATTATTCAACATAACTGAACAAGCCACAAATACTTTTTCATTAAAAGTAGCCTATCCTATGTAGAATTTGATGCAGATTTCAAAAATAGTATTGATGTTTCAAAAAATTTAACCCCTACCCAAAAATTGTCAAAAATATACAAATTTTGCAAAATTATATACTAGGGGTTAAATTTTTTAAAACACCGATACTGTTTTTGAAATCTACCCCAAATTTTACATAGGATAGGCTACTTTTAATGAAAAAATTTTTGCGGCTTGTTCATTTATGCTGAATAATCGAAAAAAGTGTACCTATTTAGTACATTTTTAGTACTTAAGGAATTTGGCGATTTCTCGACACAGAGGGCACGTAGACGCATGCGTTTTTTTTATTTTCCAGGCGAGCTAAAGTTATCGAGAGATTTTTAACCGCTTTGAGCTACGTTGGCTAGATCCTGAGATAAATAATGCATGGGTCCCAGAAATATAATTTGTACTATAGTTCGCCTATCTACTAACAAATAGGGCTGATGTGTGTGTGTGTGTGTGTGTGTGTGTGTGTGTGTGTGTGTGTGTGTGTGTGTGTGTGTGTGTGTGTGTGTGTGTGTGTGTGTGTGTGTGTGTGTGTGTGTGTGTGTGTGTGTGTGTGTGTGTGTGTGTGTGTGTGTGTGTGTGTGTGTGTGTGTGTGTGTGTGTGTGTGTGTGTGTGTGTGTGTGTGTGTGTGTGTGTGTGTGTGTGTGTGTGTGTGTGTGTGTGTGTGTGTGTGTGTGTGTGTGTGTGTGTGTGTGTGTGTGTGTGTGTGTGTGTGTGTGTGTGTGTGTGTGTGTGTGTGTGTGTGTGTGTGTGTGTGTGTGTGTGTGTGTGTGTGTGTGTGTGTGTGTGTGTGTGTGTGTGTGTGTGTGTGTGTGTGTGTGTGTGTGTGTGTGTGTGTGTGTGTGTGTGTGTGTGTGTGTGTGTGTGTGTGTGTGTGTGTGTGTGTGTGTGTGTGTGTGTGTGTGTGTGTGTGTGGGTGTGTGTGTGTGTGTGTGTGTGTGTGTGTGTGTGTGTGTGTGTGTGTGTGTGTGTGTGTGTGTGTGTGTGTGTGTGTGTGTGTGTGTGTGTGTGTGTGATGCAATAAACTCGCTCAGTTTTGCAGCTACAGCATTCACCAATGGCTCATTCGAAAGCTTATAAGCCCAAGGGCGCCAGGAAGGCCTTCGATTTTTGATCTGATCATCCGATCGCCAATAATCGATCGATTTTAGTACTAAAAGTGCGCAGATTCACTCATAACTCACTCAATTTTGCAGCTACATCATCCATCCAGGGCTCTTTCAAGCGCTAATGGCCCCGAGAACGCCAGAAGGACCTGCGATTTTTGATCTGATCAGCCGATCATCAATAATCGATCGATAATCGATATTTTAGTACTAAATGCCGCAGAAACCAAACGACGCAGGTTTTCAAGCCAGCATTTGCAAATGGTCACGCCCGAAAGTGCACATGAGACTAAAACGCGAGATGTGCTAATTAGTTACCAGATCTGCAAAAGGGTTGCCAGATTGCTAAATGCGCAAAAGGGTTGCCAGATCTGCAAAAGGGTTGCCAGATTGCTAAATGCGCAAAAGGGTTGCCAGACCTGCAAAAGGGTTGTCAGATCTATGCGGGAAAAGGGTTGCCAGATCTGCCATGGGGTTGCCAACTCTGCGATAGGGTTGCCAGATATACTACTTTTTCCCAACTGCCCAAAACGGTTGCCAGATGCAAAATATGTTGACAGATCACGATCTACAACAGGGTTACCAGATCTGCAAAAGGGTTGCCAGATTTTGCAAATGGGTTGCCAGATCTGCAAAAGGATTTTACTGCAAAGCTGTAACGGGCCACTGGTCTGGCTCAAATTTGCCACAGCAAATGGTATATTCTTGAGTTTCTGGGGACAAAATTTCAGCTTGATAGCTCCTGTAACACGGAAGTTATAAGGCTGGTTCCTTAGGTAGGTCTACGTGGGACACCCTGTATTTTATGGTACTTTGTCTGGATAGTGCAGGCGATAGAGCTTTCGTCTTTCGCCTGTATGGGGTCAAGTTCAAACCCAGGGTCTCCTAAATTTTTCCTTTCTTCTCTAAAATCTCAATGAAACTTTGTAATGGGACGTATCGCCACCACATACAGTATGTACATGTAGCTCAAGTTCTCAAAATTGAATTTCTCCTGCACCTGAACAGCACATTATGTTATGTAACCTATCCGACAACATACTACGTAAGTCCCCTATACACCTATTATTAAGGCAACCCGTTGTAGTAAACTTACGGCTGAGGCCGTAAGGGCAAAACGAAGTAAAATTTTGGATACATAAGAGCAGGTTGTCTGCTTGATCAAGTTCCGTGTCTAAGTTCTAAAGGGAAGTAAATTTTAGATGTCAATCCAATGCACGCATACTGTAATCTCTCGTTTATAGCCCCCTGAGGCTATCAAAACGTTAGTGGCCCTTCATGAGGGGCTATATACGAGGGGGTTATACATGAGGGGAAAATACATGAGGGCATTTTACATTGTCATTTGCACCCAAAGTAGGGTTTTTTGACGTCCTGAACTCATTTATGACAGTTATTTTGCATATTTCCGAGCTTCTCTTGGGTAATGGGTCATATTCCCAGAATGCGTCATTTCTTGGGTGACAAAACCTCAATGGTGACAAAACCTGGGAATAGTGCGTCATTACCTAGCAAATGAGTAGTAAGTGGGGCTTTAGGGGGACTCTCCACCACACAACTATAGGCCGGATCGGCGCCGGATCCGGATCCACCCGGAGCCGCCCCGGATCCGTCGGAGCCGCCGATGCCGATGGATCCGGATCCGCAGCCCTGGATCCGCAGCCCCCGATCCGCAGCCCCGGAGCCGCCGCCGCCGCCGCCGATGGATGCGGATCCGCCGCCGATTTCTGGCATACTTGTGTGATGGAGGGTTCCCGTCTGACTATGATATTGTAGCACAGTGAGTATTTTCGCATCCACCACCGAGTGTATCCGGCCGGAGCCCTCGCTCTTGTTTATTGTAAACAAAGTGGAACTGATAAACAAGTGAACTGTCCAGCACAGAGCCCTCGCTCTTGTTCACATACAGAAAGTGGAACACTGATAAACAAGTGGACTGTCCAGCATAACAAACAAGTGTCCGCTTTCTCCTTCTCTCATGAGCTGTTTACTCTGCAAGTTTTTATCTGCTGTGCATTATTTTGCACCCCTTCTGCGCGCGCTTTTTTTTTGCTGGATTGTTTACTTTGCACCTTCGTGCCAACCCCACGCTTGACGTTTTGCACGCGCGTTTAAGGTCTGTCTGCGCGTGCTGTCTGTGATTTTTGGCACCACTCCAAGTTTCACCTCAGCAAAAACGCTGTGTCACGTGATAATTTTGATTATGAAGTACTATATAAACAAGTGGTGATGATTGAAATTTCAGTTTCGTATGATCATGAAGCTGAAAATTGTATGCTTTCTTTGTTATCGTAAATTCTCATCCAGAAACAAATTGCAGAAGCACATGTTAGCTCTTCATCCATCGCAAATCTGGAGGAAATCTACCCCGACTTCAGGCACAAGCACTGACCAGACGAATTCAAATCATTGGTGATGATCAAGAGTTGATCACAGATGGAAGAGAGACATAGACATGCTTTGGACAAGCTAACAATGCCTTTTTGGCATTATGCCCATTTCGACACATTGTTTCCCGAGTTAAACCGTCGAGGCGTACTGCTGGATGACCACATAAAGATTCTAAATGCACTGGCAACAAAACTGGAAAAAGCTCGCCAACTGGTGGAACTCATGAAATCACGTGGACCAAAATCCTATCATCAATTGTATGATTCTGCAGTTGTTACTGGTCAGGATAAAGAATTACTGATTGCAATAATTACCAACTCATGATTTTTGACACATGGTGAATAAAATTTTTCAAAAATATTATGCTCTATAGTGCAAGAACATAAGTTAGCACTGCTACCCGAGTTGAGCACTGCACTTCATTTGCAGTGACTATTTCTAACACAGGACTGGCTTATCACTTCATGTGCTAAACACACATGTGTAGCATACACAAACCACACTAGTCTGCTTCAGTGAATACCCAAGGTCCAGTATTACCTTTTTCAGATTGATTGCACACTTTCGAACATTTTTGCACGTTTTTGCCTATGTTTTTGCACACTTTTGCTTATGTTTGACACACCTTTGCATACTTTTTGCAAAATTTTTACACATTTTACATACTTTTTATGCATGTTTTTGCACAATTTTGCATCTGTTTACACACCTTTGCATACTTTTTGCACACTTTTGTAAACTTTTTCAACTTTTTACACATTTTTGCATACTTTTTTACACATTTTCTGCACATTTTTGCGCGTTTTGCACACTGTTTACACATTTTTGCAATCTTTTACACATTTTTGCGTGTTTTTGCGTACTTTTTGCACATTTTTGCATACTTTTTACACTTTTTGCACACTATTCAACACTTTTGGTATATTTTTGCATGCTTTGGCACACTTGTTGCATACTTTGTGCACATTTGCATACTTTTTACAGATTTTTCATGTTTTGCACACTTGTTGCATACGTTCTACATACTTTTTGCAAAGTTTTTGCACATTTTTGCTTGTTTTTTGCATACTTTTTGGACATTTTTGCATACTTTTGCTCAAGTTTGACACACTTTTGCATACTTTTTGCAATCTTTTCATACTTTTACACATTTTTTGCAATCTTTTCATACTTTTTACACATTTTCTGCATGTTTTTGCACAATTTTGCATACGTTTTACACACTTTTGCATACTTTTTGCAAACTTTTTACACATTTTACATACTTTTTTACACATTTTCTGCATGTTTTTGCACAATTTTGCATACATTTTACACACCTTTGCATACTTTTTGCATATTTTTTCATACTTTTTACACATTTTTGCTTGTTTTTGCATACTTTTTTCACATTTTTGCATACTTTTTTACACTTTTTGCATACTTTCCTAAACTTTTGCAACCTTTTTGCATACATTTTGCACAATTTAGCATGTTTTTTACACTTTTGCACACTTTTTGCATATATTTGTGCAAGCTTTTATATTTTTTACACATTTTTGCATGGTTTTGCACATTTTGTGCACATTTTTGTGTGCTTTTTCACACTTTTTGCATATCTTTTGCTCGTTTCGGCATGTTTTGCTGACCATTATATACTTGTTGCACTTTTTTGCACACTTTTGCAAACTTTAGCACATTAATTGCGTGCTTTTGCACACTTTTTGCCAGTTTTTCCAAACTTTTTGGACAGATTCTGAAGATTTTTGAATATTTTGCACACTTTTTATTGTCTTTTACATTTTTTTGCACACATTTGCATATGTTTTGTACACTTTTGCCATTTTGTTAATAAATTTATTTTCAAAAAACTGTTTACAATACTAGTTCATATATACAGCATCATGTACACACACACACACCACACATGATCACCATTTCACAAAAACACTATTTGTAGGATTCCGAGTTGGGCTAGCAGACGACACCCTGCCATAAAGCTAACAGAGCTGTAGTTAGGGAATAAGACTAAAGAGCGACGTAAAAAGAAAGCGCCAGCTAAGCTGTAGACAAGACCCTGCTCACCCCTTCTTGGCTCGAGCGAAGTGAGAGACCAAGAAACTGGACAAGAAGTGACCAGCTCTGGATTATGTAAATGAGATATCAACTTGAGAGCAGTTTCTGTTGAGACCTCACTTCTTGCGTTTGGGAGACCTACTGTCTAGTCTTCTTTCATCCAGCTTCTCTATCGTCTACTGAGTGACTCAGAGCAGTGCGCGTCTCTGATTCACTCCTCCTACTTATCTCTAATGTACGTGTATGTAAAGGAATAAGGAATAACCAGCAGCCTGTCCTCACCCTCACCTGAGCTATCGCCTTCGACTCCTAGAGCCTTGAGTCCAGTATCCGTCCTATCGTCTGGATCTAGCCGTGTATCGGACTGCTGCTGCGTATTTGACTTAGCCAGTGGGCAGGGGAGGACCAAGCCGTCTCCTGTCTGGCGGACTTCGGAGGTGCACATCCAGCCAAAAGCCTACGTCCTAGCTGGACTGTCCTGCGGGAGTACGTTGGAGGCATTCCCCAGCACGCTCCCCACTCATACTCCTTCCGTAGTAGGTGTCGTCTAGCTGGATTATACAGTAACGGCCGTACTGTACCCGGCTTGATGAGCGGGCTTGCCTGTCGATCGCACCAGCAAAAGTTCAAGAAGTCTACATGGACGTCCTGAGCGAGATGAAGAAACAGCGGTTGATCCAATCTCAGCAAACTCTGGATGAGAAAATGATGGATAATACGGGAAACCGTCAAGACCTAGAACTCAATTCGACTAGCGAAGAGGTAGCGAAGGTCAGCAATAGACAGCACAGTGCTACTCCTACTTCTGTCATAACGACAACAGAGATTCAAGAAGGAGAAGAAGTCAGACAACGCGTGGCTCGCAACCTCAGTGTTCCGAGCGATAACAACACTCGCAACCTCAGTGTTCCGAGCGAAAACAAAACTCGCAACCCCAGTGTTCCGAGCAACGTTCGCGACCACAGTGTCCCGAATATCCCTCCAGCATGCGAGATGGAAGCCCAACCAGCCATCCACCTCAGCATGGACCCTACTGACTCTCATCACCAGAAGACAGAGCAAGAAGAAATGATGAAGGAAGAAGAGACTCAAACGTTGGAATTCCATTCAGCAGAAGATGATAGTACTACTTCGTTGACTTCTGAGCAACCAAGAACTTCTACACGTTTGAGCCACGTCTCATCTACGTATATACTGACAACAGACTCCAGACTAACACCATCTCTGTTTAGTGATTCGAGCAACCCTCAACGGACTCTTAGCCCAGTGCTGAACACCTCAAATCAACCAGAAAGCCATGAATCACCAATAGAAGACCAATCTGAGAAAGAAGCTGCACCTGCTAAAGAAACTGCGACACAATTGTCAACTGCTACTGTACATACATGTACGTGTGCTACTAAAGTACCACACAAACAAATGATAGTATTGTAATGTGCGCTGCTACCAGTACCGCACAACCTACGAGCAATAGTGTGATAATGTGTGCTACTACAAGTACCATGCAAGTAGAAAACTCCAATACTACACAGTTTAGTGAACGCGCCATGCAACATGTCGCATCGAATACGTACAAGCCTTCGTATAATGTACGTACAGAAGCCGAATGCCGGACAGCAGCTGACGTAGCACAGCAACAGTTTCTTCCTGCAGTACAACAACTAATGCAGCCTATATTAGGACGAACTCAGATGCAAGCATCTAGGTATTCACCAAGCAAGGCAAGGTCTTTTGTGTCTGCAACACAGATTCTAGCCGAAGATCCAGCCATTGTTGCAGCGGTAACAGCTAGAAAGCCTAAACGACAAAAAGACCCAACCTTGTCATTTCCACCAGCCGGATTGGAAATGCGCCTTGCTTCCGTAATGAAGAGCTCGCCTGCGAATGTAGCAGCGATAGCGGAAGAAAAGAGGTATGACAACCGTACGACCAACTCGACGGATGACTCAAAGAGAACATCGAATATTACAAATCAACCTTTGAGCGAGTCGACCGTACACACGACAAAAGCTTCCAACATTGAAGCCTCAAAAACACTACATAAGGTAGTAAATGAAGCTATACGACAATCTTATGCAGAAAAGAAGTACGCGAGCTTGCGGCTTCCACCAGAACAGCCACTAGCTTCACATCAGCCTACTACAGTCAGTACCGTAACATCTCCTGGACTGATATTGCCCGTTTCGTTTACGCCACCACCATCGAATCAAAAAGAGCGTAGACAATGGACGTATGAGAAGACGGAAACGAGCAAGAGATACAGTAGGACACGTACTTCATCCTCACCACAACTTCGATCTCAGCCCTCGCACATTGAGACGACGGAAGGTTCTACCGCTATTCACCATTCTCTGCATGTAGGTGAAGAAGCCGAAGACCTACACTCTTCGACGGCAGCGTTCAACAACTCTGCATCTGTTCAAGAGAACGAACAGGATCTCGAAGCTATAGCACCACCTTTATTTGTACCTACAGATGAGCTGCCCTACAGTAACCAGAAGAATATAGCGGAAGAACAAAGAAACGAACGAAGTGCACAAAACCTACATAAGCGTACGTACTTTCGTCCACCAAGAATGCAACGGTTAGAAACAATGCAGTTGCAAGAACAACGACAACAACCAGCTTGGCCGGATGAAGTAGCGTTTACCATCTCTGAGCGTTTCAAGAAAGCCAGAACAGAAACGCTAAGACTGAGCCAACCACCACGTAGCTGTATTGATGAGCCATACCCAGGAAGCCCAACAAAGAGAACGACGAATACTAGAATACGACAGCCGTCAGCTTCTTTTGTTGTGCCTAAAGAAAATCGACCTGCACAGCGGCCAATAAAGCTGCAACCTGGATATGAACCAACAGCTTTATCGTCAACAAGCTCAACAGCTACAGCTCAACGTCAAGCCACCGATCACTTGACTGACCATTTTAGCCGTTATTTCACTGCAACCGTAAAGCCGACCGCAGCGAAGCCAATACGGTATGACCTACGAACTCTCGAGCATGAGTATGCAGCGAACCGAACGCCAGATCAACAAGCGCGTTTGGAAAGACATCCAGTTTCGATCTTCATACGAGCTCAAATCGAACAAGAAGCACTACGCAGTGGAAATTCGACATTGCCCCCATCAGGAAACATCCCTACGTATTCCGATCTACTATACAGATGCGCCAGTAGGCCAGAAGCCAGAATTTTGATCGCCTACTATTTTCGAGAGCTTACTAAGTTCCCTCGCACTGTCTGTGGACAACAACATAGCCAACTCTACACGATCATATGGGAAACAGCATTTGAACCGTTCCTACAATATCTGGAGCGAGTGAAGTGTATAGTGATGCAAGTGCACTATGGAGAACTGAGCCAAGTACGCCAGCTATTAGAAGTTGTCTATGCAGTTGCTGGTATGACATCTCTACGCATGCGACTCACTACTACACAAGCCAATCCCATGAACATCTACGAGCTACTACTCATGGAAGTAAGAGAAGTGATGCCAGATCTAGCAAGCATCCACGGTATGGAAGAAAAAGAACGAACCCCACGTGGAGTTGCGTCTATAGTACGACGGGTAGCTAACCGAGAACTTGCTACCGCACTATGGAAGAAAGAGACAGTCCCAGCCTCAGCCTTGATCAAGCTATTGATAGGTTTAGTAGCTTTTGCTGAGCCTGAGCGAACAGAAGCAGAAAGAGACAGATTGGTATTACAGCGACTACAGAAAGTCATACCAACAGAGTGGAACAAAAGACTCCAGCGAAAGTTCATGATTGGAGATGTTGGTAGCTTGATTCCTATGGTACTGTCATGGGAAACATACCTGAATCCACCTGAGTCAGAAACCACATCCGACTCTGAGCCCAACACCCATCGACAACAGCATGGAGTTCCACATCGAACGTCTAGATTAGGACTGACCTCAAAAGACAACAACAAAGAGACAAGCTACGTCCTATTCCAACCATCTGCGAGATACTACAGCAAGAACGCAGAGTAGATGTAGCAATGGAAGAACGAGCTATCATAGGTGCATCAGAAGCGATGGAAGAAGAGCCCCAGTTCCAGCCAGTACGAGCACATAATGTGACACCCTGGAGCACGACGCGAACTTCAACGCGCCCCACTGCAGCTGAGCCCAGCTCTGACTCGAAGTCAATCACAGCCAGATCTACGTGTCAGCGTGTAAAACATCCCCAAACATCGTCACCTCCAGATGATGGCATGTTTGAGCCACGGACAACTATAGCTCATGACACGTCCAGTGAAACGAGTCAGCAGACACCAACTGCAGCCTCCAGTGATGACGAAGCTCCACTGACGACCTTACCCATGAAGACCATCTGCTTGAACTGTGGACACAATCGACATTTCACCATCGCCTGCCCAAATGACTTCGTATTACACTACGAACCGCCCAACCGGACAGAACAGCCCAAGAATGACAACACAAATATTGAAGACCAAGGTGTGTTGCTACAACCGAACATCAGCCAAGAACAGAGACCTGTGACGAGCTCACACAGCAGCGACAATGCCTGTAGAAGATGTGGAAGAGATGGACATGAAGCTTTTCGGTGTCATGCACCATGGAAAGAGTGTCAGCGATTTCAAGCCATGGCAGAAGCCGGCGATTCAGAAGACAAACTGTACACGCCGTTTCGCCAGCGATTCCACTTCAACTTTTCGCTTTTCTCATCTACACAGGTATCACCAGTGTGTTTGATTGAGCTATACCTAGACCAGCGAGAGTTGATTGAAGCGGATCAATATCGCCAACAACAGCTCCTTCCAGCATTGCATCGCCTGCCACCACCTGCACAGCGAGAAGCCTCTGCACAGAACCAACTTCCTCATCTACCTAGAACCTTACTCAGCTTTCAACAACAGGCTATCCGAAAGAAGCAAATACAACAACAAGCAGATCAATATCTGACCAAACTACGTACTGCAGTATTGAATGCCATTGGCAAAGGAAAACCTGCGCCACCTTGCGACGAAGAAGGGAAACAATGCCCTCTCTGTTTTTCAGCAGCACATGAGCTGAACAATTGCTTCTTCACACCAGATGTCTTGATACGAGCCAATCAAGAAGCAAAAAGAAGAGAACTAGCTTTTCTCTTATGGCTACATCAGACCCCAGAGATCGGGTTAGAAAAATCTCAATCAAGAGAAACCCAGGTACAAGAGGCAAATTCTACCACAACGGGAGCTGCAATAGAAATCCGAGAATTTCAGCAACCAGCCTACCTAGCGATAGACTTACCGCTATGGAAAGGATACCATCGAGAGACAACAGCAATCCTCAGCTTCTACAATTGCAACCACACTACTTTGGCTGAAATAGTACAACGAAAAATCAGCCAAGATTGGTGCAAATCTCTCTGGCAACAGCTGAATATGCATCTACTGTACACACAGGAAGAACAGCTGATAGTACAACGGCAACAAGACGAATTTTTGCTACATATAGCGCTATTACCACCTACAGAAGAAGAGGCGCTAATGACAGACTCCATCAGACAGAAAATGATCGAGCTTCTCTTCAGAAGTCCTCAAGATTTTTCAGGAGTCATTCGAGCAAAAGAATACCTACCGTTTGGCCTACAAGCGACAGATGTCCTCAGCTATGAAGATCAGCAATATTCCTACATCTTCAGGACAGCCCAAGTACTTGAAGCAACAGGAAATTATCACCTGCAGCTGATGCAACAGCGACTCAAAGGAAAACTACCGACGAACGTAGCATTCACCATCGCCAAAAGAGAGTACAAGGCAGCCATAGCCTATGTACACAATCAGATGACCAGAATGGAAAATGTAGGAGGCATGAAGAACCTACAGCTATTGCAATCGGATATTTGCATACCAGCCTCCTTCCAGGATTATTGGGATCAGCTACAACAAGCGGAAGAAACCAAGCAGAGACAGCATCTTACAAGCGCTCTGCAAGATTTTCGTCCGATAGCCGAATCATCAACAGACGGACAACTACAAAGCTGGTTACAACTAACAAGTGTATAATATAATAGCATGATATCATAATACTAACCGTACATACGTACATAATATTTAGCTTTGGAAGTGTACCGTACATACATACCGTAACCTTAGCCCAAGTACGCCCAAGTAAAATAGTGAGGGCACTATTCCTTTTTGAGGAGGAAGAAGGACTAATAAATAACAAATAAAAGCTAATGCTACGTGCTACTACCATAATAACCGGTACATGAATGATGCATGCTAACCCTATTAAAAAATAAAAGTTAAAACGAAGTACCCTTGTTTGAATTGTGACCAAAAATGCATGTTCGAAGCAAACAATACCGCATGTTTATTCTGAAAGCAAACATTGAAAAGTAATATGCCTACGTATTCGTACGTATACATTGTGTAATACGTAAGTACGATATGTTTTAGCGTGTATGCATATGTGCATGTTTTAGCAGCGACTTCAATCGTCATTTCCGCCCAGCATAACCAAATAACAGATAAGCGGAATTAGCGAACTTACGGCAAGAGAACTGACTCACAATTAGCCAGACGCCATTGTTGTTTTCTCGAGCGTTACAACTGGTCGGACCAGCAAGCCTTTTAGCCAGGCCATTCTTGTTTTCTCGCTCTCATAGACAGTCGCGTTGGAAGAAGCGTCTCCATCCTTGCCCTCCGTTCAGACAGCGCCAACAACTCTATTATCATGGCGGACGGAGAAGAAAAAAGAAGAAAAGCTCATTTCAACAAACAACAAATCTCTCAGCTCTTCTCACGCAGCATTAGCAAGGAAAGAAGCGAAGAAATTCGACCAGCCAGTTCCGAATCTTCCTTGAACGAGCCAAGACAAGACGTACGACCCTCGTTTGGCGAACAGCTTTTACGACTTAGCTAAAAAAAAAAAACTGACAGTCGACACAACGGCGCCACTCTAAGTGCCGCCTGTTTTGACAGAATACTTCGACGACCGGGCAACCTGCTATGGCGCCACTCTCAGTGCCGCCCCAGCCCATTTCAACAGCTGATCAGTCTGCTATTAGGCGCCACTATCAGTGCCGCCAGAGCCGACTATCAAACAAGCTGAATCGACGCTACTGGAAGTACCATCCAAACCCCAGATGAAGCTGCGACACAACCCACCAAAGAACATCAGGTGAAGCCACCTAGCCAGAATCCTCAGGTACCCCTGGCATTAGCTCCAGCAAATGCTCCAACCGCAGCACAGCAACTACCAGGTTCATCTACTGGCCCAGAACCCACACCTCTGCGAGATTCAGAGAAGCCGTGGAACGTATGAACGCGAATATCCACAACAGCCGTTCTATGACAGTATGAAGGTGCCCAGTGATAGGCTGAGGAGCAAAAATCAATCTCAACGAACAGCGCCTAAATCTATTCAAGGCCAACCCAAAGCTCCTGAACCAGCTAGTCCCTCTCATGTATGGAGTGAACACCGGCTCCCTATCAGCGTTAGCCAACACTCCAGAGTACTACAGCACCTTCGCTGACAGCATTGCCACCCAGCATCAACAACTGGACAGTCAGAACCCACCAGATAACAGCTTGAGTTGCTAGTGTTACTCATAGCAGCTTACTACGCAATGCATGCCATGCTGGAAATAGTAATGTTTGATAAGACATTTTTGACGCAATGCCAGTTCAAGAATTTATCACAACACGATCCGACTACGATCCTAGCAGCTACTCTAACTGCTACCTACTCTATCTTGAAGCCCCAATGCAGTGACTGTACAACTTGTCCAGAAGAGAAAGTCAATGTGTTTCGCGACATGATGAGTATGCATGGAATGAATCTCACTACAGCTCAGTCGTGGGCTTTCCGACTCATCAAGCTTTGGTAATGGAACTGAGAACATGTCCCGAGCCTGGCATCCAGTTCCATACGAAGGATAATTTTGGAACTACTTGTATGCAGTAGAAGGCAGAGAGATTGAAATGGAGCTGGAACAACTACAACAGCAGCCTATTGGCCCTCCAGCACCAGAAGCTGAAGCGAGCGAGGAAGACGCCAGCCAATCTCTACCATCTACTAAACAACAAGTAGCAGAGTCAGCTAGCGGAGAATCAATCACTTATTCCGTCTCAAGACCTGCCTAAAGCTAATCAGCTTAAAGGTATACTCACCCAACGGGAACGACAGCAATATGCCGTGAGGAAAACAGCCGAAAATGCGGAACCATCTACTCCTATAGCTACCGCACTCGAACACCGCCTTTCATGGACAAGAGCACAGCGAAATCTGTAAAGAAGCGTGCGAAGAAAGACCACACGCAGAAGACCTATGTACATACTATGGTGACCATCGCAGTCAGAAAAGATGATGGACCAGAAGAACAACCAATCCCTGATTAACAGCCATCACGTCCCCAACCTGCAGTAGGTGATACAGCCCTATCAAGAGCTACAGTGCCTAGCACTTCTAGCAGCCCCAGCCAGACGACTAAACCTAGCGAGGCGATAGCAGCGCCACCTACTGGAACAAAGAGAAGACCAGTCAGTTCAGTTTCCGACACACTTCAAGTAATGCAGCCGCCACCATTAGGCTCGGAAGCAGAACCAGCGCAGGCACCTGTTTATTTGCACCCAGCTGCACCAGTGCCTCCACCAGTGCCAGATCCTTTCACACTGGATCATTATACATACGAAAGTGTCTCCTCATCAGCGGAAACTACTACCCCACCTACCGATGTCATCGACCCATCCGAGGCAAGAGCACACACGCCTCCAGAACCACACACTAGACTACCACACACGGCAACACCAGACATCCAATCAGAATATCCAGAGGAATGCCCCATCGAGCTACCTAGCCATGTCCCAGTTGGATTCAGACATTACTATCTAGTTCGGAAGCCTTACTCTGGATGGAGAGAACACAAGCCTCCAATTGTCATCACCGACCATGACATCATCGTCCATAATCCTTTCACTCGATATGCCTCAGATCTGGCAGCAGATGAAAAATTTTGGCAGCATATACAGCGGATATCTCTAACGGATATACTGTGCAACAGTACCCCGGCATTACTGAAGACGTCCGCTACTCTCACAACAATGCCCCTTATGGCTTTACAGCAGCCTACTTCTCTCGGTTCAACGTGGACAAGCGCCGAAAGATCATCGAGCTAGCTAGAAGAAACGAAGTGAGAGACGGAGTCATTACAGTTTACTACCGACTCACGACAAGTTCTAGCGCCGCCCAGATGAGAACTCTCCGCATATGGATGCAAGACCTGCAGAAATACTGGACAGGAGAGCGACAGCGTCTAGAGCTGCAGAACTACGCTGATCAGAACATGCCAACGACTATTGCACCGCCCCAGGAAAATGCTCTATCAGCAGAAGCGCGGCAGCAAATTGAGCTGGACATCATGAATGCCATGAAATGGGAGAATCAGCGCCGCCTACTCGAGCTAGCGATGCTATGGGCCTACCTACGTACATAGTGTAACAGCGGTTCCTCATCTTCTACCTGAAGATATTCGAAGAACTGTACCACAGCCAACAGCGACATTGTACTCATCCGTTACAAAGATCACGCCGACGAATGACCGATATTGGGCAGATGCACGTCCCACCAGCAATCGGCCAGACTACAATGTCAAGACAAAAGAAGCCGATTGTAGAATACAAGGACAAGACTATGCCACCATTCGTAGTTATTCTCGAGCCTTGCACAAGCCAGAGTTAGATCACTCTGTACTAGCTCTACTCTGTACCCCAGAACTCACCAGGCGAAGAATGATTGGCGAGCTCCATATAGAATTCGACCAGCGCATGAAGCAGTCTACGAGAGCTTCGACTACTCAAGAGCAGCAAGCAGTGCAAGCAGCAGCGAATTTCCTAGCTCAAGCTCAAGGAACAACCACCGCAGCCGCTTGACAGCCGCAACTGCGTCATCAACAGAGATCATTGATGCCGCACCGTATACACGCTCATAGCCGACATAATAGCTTTATCGCCTGAAGATGTAGCGCAACTACCACCCTGACCGCCCAGCAGATACCATCGTCCCCTTGGATGCTTCGAAATGAATTGTTTCGCTAGCGCACAGACATACCAAGCAGCTTTTAGTCAGCTTTACAAGCCGCAGCTTAAGCCAGCGAAGAAGAAAGCTTTGACTAAGAAACAGGCTGAAGCCGAAGCTGCCAAAAAGAAGCAAGAGCGACGGAGCAGGAACCGGAGACATCTTCGAGCAAGCAAGAGAAAAGCACGCCTGTCTGAGCAAGCGACAAGCGTCAAGCAATGGCCCTTCTACTAATTAGCCCTTTACGTACATAGCGATATACTGTATGTATGCTACTACTATACATGTACTTTGAGTATGTAACGTACAGCTCGGGCTAGTTGCCCATCATCATCATCATCACTTAACCACCTCTACGTACATGCATGAACTGTTATTGCCAGCTAATAAGCCAAAAGGCATGCTTTGACCAATTGTAATCACATGTACGTATACAGCGTGATGTAAAATGTGTAAAGCCGTACGTATAAAATAGAGTACGTAATAGATGTGTATTTTATATACTGACCGTGAAGATAGAAGCGCCACTGTCTCTGCCAGCCACCATACGACGGGAGAATTAAGATTTCTACGCAAAAGACATCAAGTGGAAGATTGAGCCATGAAGAAGACATGGACTGTGGCGCCATCAATGGAAGATGAAAATAACAAGCCAACAGACCAGCCTTCTACTCAACCAGCGAGCCTCGACAGCTACTGTATCCCTGAAACAAGAAGAACACTTAGCAGGTGATACTAGTAAGCATAGCTATACTGTTAAGAGCGCACTATCTGTAGCAGCATGGCCCGGGTAAAGTCGTGTGGTACCTCCTAACCCACTGGGAACCAAATGTAGGATTCCGAGTTGGGCTAGCAGACGACACCCTGCCATAAAGCTAACAGAGCTGTAGTTAGGGAATAAGACTAAAGAGCGACGTAAAAAGAAAGCGCCAGCTAAGCTGTAGACAAGACCCTGCTCACCCCTTCTTGGCTCGAGCGAAGTGAGAGACCAAGAAACTGGACAAGAAGTGACCAGCTCTGGATTATGTAAATGAGATATCAACTTGAGAGCAGTTTCTGTTGAGACCTCACTTCTTGCGTTTGGGAGACCTACTGTCTAGTCTTCTTTCATCCAGCTTCTCTATCGTCTACTGAGTGACTCAGAGCAGTGCGCGTCTCTGATTCACTCCTCCTACTTATCTCTAATGTACGTGTATGTAAAGGAATAAGGAATAACCAGCAGCCTGTCCTCACCCTCACCTGAGCTATCGCCTTCGACTCCTAGAGCCTTGAGTCCAGTATCCGTCCTATCGTCTGTTTGGTAAGCCCGCATATAGTAGGTGGTGCTGGTCGTTGACCTTTTGGTCAACCAGTGGCCCTTTGCAGCTTCGCAGCAGTAAAGGGGACAATCTCTATGCATCTGGCAACCCGTTTGCAAATCTGGCAACCCTTTTGCAGATCTGGCAACCCTGTTGTAGATCATGATCTGTCAACTTATTATGGATCTGGCAACCATTTTGGGTAGTTGGCTAAAAGTTGCATATCTGGCAACCCTATATGATGGCAGATCTGGCAACCCCTTTTCCGCATAGATCTGACAATCTTGCACAGCATCAGTCGAAAATGGTGCATGTAGCAACCCTTTTGCAGGTCTGGCAGCCTTTTTGCGCATTTAGCAATCTGGCAACCCTTTGCAGATCTGGCAACCCTTTAGCGCATCTCGCGTTTTATTCCCGTGTGCATTTTCGGGCGTGACCATTTGCTAACGCTGGCTTGAAAACCTGCGTCGTTTGCTTTCTGAGGCATTTAGTACTAAAATATCGATTATCGATCGATTATTGGTGATCGGCTGATCAGATCAAACATCGAAGGCCTTCCTGGAGTCCTCGACGGCATAAGCTCTTTGAAGAGCCCTAGATGGACGCTGTAGCTGCAAAATTGAGTGAGTGTGAGCGAATCTGCGCGCTTTTAGTACTAAAATATCGATTATCGATCGATTATTGGTGATCGGTTGATCATATCACAAATCGAAGGCCTTCCTGGCGTCCTCGAGGGCATAAGCTCTTTGAAGAGCCCTAGATGGACGCTGTAGCTGCAAAATTGAGTGAGTGTGAGCGAATCTGCGCGCTTTTAGTACTAAAATATCGATTATCGATCGATTATTGGTGATCGGCTGATCAAATCAAAAATCGAAGGGCTTCCTGGCGCCCTTGGGCTTATAAGCTTTCGAATGAGCCATTAGTGAACGCTGTAGCTGCAAAACTGGGCGAGTTTATCGCATCACACACACACACACACACACACACACCTCTCTCTCCCCCCCCCCCCCACACACACACACACACACACACACACACACACACACACACACACACACACACACACACACACACACACACACACACACACACACACACACACACACACACACACACACACACACACACACACACACACACACACACACACACACACACACACACACACACACACACACACACACACACACACACACACACACACACACACACACACACACACACACACACACACACACACACACACACACACACACACACACACACACACACACACACACACACACACACACACACACACACACACACACACACACACACACACACACACACACACACACACACACACACACACACACACACACACACACACACACACACACACACACACACACACACACACACACACACACACACACACACACACACACACACACACACACACACACACACACACACACACACACACACACACACACACACACACACACACACACACACACACACACACACACACACACACACACACACACACACACACACACACACACACACACACACACACACACACACACACACATCAGCCCTATTTGTTAGTAGATACTTATGTTATGGTACGTACCTATGTTATGACTGGTGGTTGTGCACTGTAGGTCGCTATCTTCACATGGTGACTCTGTTGAAGAGCATTGCGTACGAAGTGGTGACGTGTCTCTCGCAGCTTTACGACTACTACTTCTATACAGTATGCCTCCATGTTAGCGTATATCTGTGGAATACGTATGCGCTGAGTGGGTTACCGTGCGTTGTCAAAGTTGATGCTGAAACTTAAACTGTAATTCGTGTGTCTGTTAGATTTGGCGGTTTTTCGGGTGCGATACGGTGTCAGATTTTAATCTGGTGCTGGCTTCTTCCAAGTTAGCCACCGTTTTGCGAAGGACGGAGCAGACACTAGTGGATCCTGTCACTGGACTCAGCAGGGTATCATGCCGAAAATTACCCTGTACAGCGTTATGTACTAATGTGTATAAATGGATATTATAACTGTTGTATATCGTACTCTGCTATCTGTGTAGAGTGAGCGCGTTCCTGTGCCTCGTTTGTCTTCCGTAGTTCGTCTTCATCACGGCGACAACTTGCATGGGCTTTCATGGAGGATCGTCGGCGTGGAATCTCTGTATGTTCCTTTTGAATTCAATAACGCTATCTTCGGCCCCACCTCATATTGCCCAGGCGTTTGAGGCAGGCGGTACCTGACAAATAGAATATATGCTTGACTGCAGTATATTTGCTTGCTCAATAGTTTAGTACTATTGGGTCCTGCCCTTTTTAAAGTACAAATTATAATTCTAGGACCCATGTATTATTTATCTCGAGAACTACGCGACGTAGAGCAAAGCGGTCAAACTTCCACGGATAACTTTAGCTCGCCTCTCCAATAAAAAAAACCGTTTGTCTCCAGCTGCTCTGTGTGTCGAGATCTCGCCAAATTTCTTCAGTACTAAAATCGCCAAATCGGGCGTGGACCAGTGGGCAATTCTAAACCTCGCAAACTCCCGAAAAATCAAAATGGCAGAAATAAGCATACGTGATGAAGACGATGAAAATGCGCATCGGGCGTACAGGGTCGTAGGGTGTCGTGGTTTGCGTGGTTTAGCGTCTGCCGAAAGGTGACACGATTTCAGTGCTGAAGGAATTTGGCGAGATCTCGACACTGAGAGCAGATAGAATCAAACGGTTTTTTTATTGGAGAGGCGAGCTAAAGTTATCCGTGGAAGTTTTGACCGCTTTGCTCTACGTCGCGTAGTTCTCGAGATAAATAATACATGGGTCCTAGAATTATAATTTGTACTATAGGTGTTTTGTGTCTCGTCAGACGGAGCTTCTTCTGTCACATTTGGAATCGCTGCTGCCGAGAGAGAAACGGCCTTTTCTGCTCAGTTTTTCACAGGTGCTTCATCATTATTGCGATTGACATGCGCTTTTTGCCCCCAGATAGAAAAATGATTATTAATAGCGCCTTGAGGCGACAGAAAGGTGAAATGCTCGTTTCTGTGTTTGTTAGACGCTGTCTCTTGCACCAGAAATGCGCTATGCTGTGTACGGGGCTGTGGCCTCTCGCAGCCTCAATTATCACCAACTGCTGCAGAGAGTAACAGCCACCAACTGGGACATATCAGAGCTCATGTCGCAACACAGCTCCTATGTGGACTTTTTGCTGCAGGTTCGCATGCTGGCCCCACACATACTTACATACGTATGTACATGCTATGCCATAATAATGCCCACATATACACTCAGATCAGTACACAAACCTTTGCAGGACTTGCACAATTTCCGTTTGCGTCTGGACGAAGTTGCGAAGGCGACGCCGCTCTCCAAGGACGGATATGGCATACTGTGGGAGGTGTGTATCCTGTGCATAAACCGAGTTCTCGTGGAAGGGTAAGTTGTCTAGTGTGCGCAGGCAGGCGCATGCTGTGAACTGAACCTGTGCCCTGCCTTCTGTTGCAGGTATTCCCACGCTCGGATCTGTACGAACGAGGGTCGAGCGTTGATGCAGTTGGATTTCCAGCAGCTGATCAGAAAGCTGGAGACTGTCACTGAGATACGGCCCATTCCCGACAAGGAGTACGTGGAAAGCTATCTCAAGGGATACTACTTGCCGGAGTCAGCCATCGACACTTGGATCAGCGAACATAAGGTAAAGCAGTGTCAGAAACAAACCATCGCTGGTAGGCTAGGTGTTGGAATGGCTTTGGTGGATTATGTATAGTATGATGATATTGTACTTAGATTTCGTGCAGAAAGCGCACCTTCCAAAAGGGCTATTCCGCCGTCTATTGTTTGTTTGTTAAAATGCGCCCATTGTAAGCATAAGTAAGCACCATTCACTATTTACATTTGCCAAGCCTATGTTTTCTCTGCCAATTTACAGTACGTATTCGCCTTTCGCGATAACGCTGTGCGTGATTTCGCAGTGCACTTAGCTAACTTGCAGTTTTTAGCACACTACCAAAACTCGCCATGTAGTATATTTTTTTGCGTACTCCTAGAGCGCGCGTTTTAGGAGTACGTGGCAGAAAACAAAAACTGCCACGTACTCCTAAAACGCGCGCTCTAGGAGTACACAAAAATTTACTACGTGGCGAGTTTTGGTAGTGTGCTAAAAAGTGCAAGTTAGCTAAGTGCACTGCGAAAATCACGCACAGCGTTATCGCGAAAGGCGAATAGTACCTACTGCTACTACGATGTCCCGCGCTTTCCACTATGGTGCAGTTTCCCTTAGGTTTGTGGCGAATGCTGAGCGCTACCCTTCGGCCCTCTTTTGCGAAAACTGCATTACAGAAAAAAGTTGAAGTGGAATTTTTTTATGATCGGTTTTAGCCACCGTATTTTGTATGTACCTGTACAACTTGCATTCATTTTATTCTGTGCAGGAGCAAGCGCTCAGGAATATTGCGATTATTTCCGCTCTGTGCCGCTGTTTCATTTTCTCCTGGGAAATTCCTTTAGGCAGGCATACATCCATAACGGGTTGGCTACTGGATATTCAGCTGTGCCCCTTTTTGTGTTATATCCACTGTTTGCCCCTATCCATTAGCGCTGCTGTGGTTCTTTTGGTCGCTTTCAATTTCTGAATGTGTCATTCTGTGTCTTTTCTCCAGGAATATTCTCCACGACAGATCTTGAACTTGTTGAATGTGGCAACGCATATTAGCAAGAAAACCAAACAGAGAATAAGCTCAGCATTTGAGGAAAACAGCGCAATAGTTCAAGCTCAATGATGTCGGGAAATTAGTACGTACTTACTTACGTATGTGTAGTAGGTAGACCATGTCCCTCTGTTGATGTTGTGCGTTTGAGTTAGTAGCATTCCTCATTACATACTGTGACTTCTCACTGTGATCGAAGCTATAGAGCTTTGTTTTTTGTACACGTATAAACGTTTTATTGAAATAGGTTTGATACTATTGACTACCCTGGCATCCCAAAAAATAAAAAACTACCTAGAAGATTTACACAAGAATTCACGACATTCAAATTGCAGCCTCAGCTCATAGTGATGAGATTTTTGAGAATTGCACGATGAATTCTTCATATCAGAAGCAGCAAGTGATGTGTAAACATTCCCGTATTGGTACTCGTACAGGAGAATGATGGCGAACATTTCTTGAGCACAATATCAGTCGTCAGAAGGATGCGGCGACGTCGCTGAAATTGGTTTTTGTTATTGCGCGATGTGGAAATGGGTACGGTATCATGTATGTACATGCGTGCAGTGCATGATTCAGAGAGAGTCGACACTTGTTCACCTTGTCAGCCTTGCCCTTGGTATGCTGACTGCTTTGGTGACAAAATTTCTCAAAGTGACAGGCAGGAAGTGTCCTCGATTCATCTGGTAGAACTCCACCAGTTGAATAAGATCCCTAAATTTTGTACGTCCCTGATCCAATGACACGTACTCCTCTTCCTCTCTGGCATTGCTGGAAGAGCTTTTCCTTATCTAAAAATCGACACCAGTTCAGAATCGTCTCTGAAACCCAGCACATTCCTATCGTAGGGTCGTAGTACGTGACGTGTACGTACAGTGATAGAATATTGTCGCTAAACTCTCGTGGGAAGAGCTTAGAATTGCGTGGGTGTGGGGCTGCGATTATCTGCTCGATGAACACGAATTGATAACATTTTTTCAAAGTTCTTAGCATTCTGTTTACTTGCTGCTTGCTTACCCGATTTATCGGATAATGATGCACCGTTCCATTATGACTGAGGCTCAATACAAAACAACCAGGCAAGTTCAAGCTGGTTCGAACCAGGAACGTTCTGAAGCACATATGTAGCATAGCAGTCCGAAACGAAGGCTATTTATGTACTGGGTTGAGTTACAAGACAGTATGCTCGCTCAACTTGTACACTGTACTGTACTGTACATACAACGTCATTATGTTATGTGTAGCAGTAGGGCGCAGTAGGTAGTTCACCTACCCGTCATCTTTGTGCTTCTTGAGGAGCAGGACAGATTCTTCCCTGGACAAACCGTAGTGGAACCAGGGTTCAACGGCGTACAGATTCGCATTGGCAATCGCATCTGGGGCAGAACCGCGTAATTTCGACTAAAAATTTCTACTGCTTCTCAGTAACCCAAATCCTAGCACGATGATATCATATATACTATAAAATTTTACAAAATGGTTTTGATATGTATGTAGCAGAGGCTAAGGGCCAAACAGGCGTTACCATGGCCCGACGTGATTCTTCTTGCATGGTGCTCTTTACTTCCTTCGGATCGTCCGCAAGTATTCTGCCATGGCAGTTGGTGGAAAAATCCATAGGAACTTTGTCCAAGTCGCATAGTATTCCGGGCTGAAAATTGGTCTTCGTGAGTACCGTACACTGCAACAGAGGTCGTGAGGGGAAAATGGGTGAGTTGAGTATGTAGGTGAAGGTGGGCGTTTTCTTACATCTGTTCTAGATGAGCTGAGCATGCTTTTGACAGCAGGCTTTCCGTTGCTGGTGGATGAGAATGATGTTCCAGCTAGCTCCTCTTCTGAATGGAGCGGCTTGTACTGAAAATCTACATTGCAGAAAAACAACAACAACACGTGGGAAAGACATGAGGATTACGTTGGTGGTTGCTATCTAAAATTAGTATCTTAAGACGTGCTATACTATAAGTACAGTATGTAGGCTATGGTACTGTATTAAAGGCGGCTCGTCTGTCCATCTGATATTTGCACTTTCCTACCTGAAGCTCTTCTCATCTCGGAAATACATCCGGTGAAGAGGCTGCCACAAGAGGAATGAGTTGACGAGTTCTTATCTTCTTCAACAGGAGTCATTCGCGAACTCGAGATCACTGTTCCGAGCCTGAAACGAATATGTATAAATTTCTCTCGTAAATGCATTGCAGAATAGCGGTGACTGCTGGTTCAGTCAGAAATAGTCAACAATGAATGAGACATTGAAAGCTATTATCGCCTGCGCCTACGTGAGAAAAGGCAAGTGCATGATAATAGGCAGCAAAGATAAAACTATCAGAGCACAGCACGTCCATCAACGGCTTTGCTTGTTGAATATTAACGAAATAAAGACTAGACGTGAAAAAATTCCTAATAAGGAAGCAACGTCTGTCAGTGTTTGATAATGATGATAACTTTCGTGATGGACAGCATTCTCAAAAGTTTGAAAAATTAAAAAAAATACCCAGTACAGTATACGTACATACAGCGAGAGCATCATCTATGGGTATGTACAAATATAACGCTGGTAGCTAAAGTCAAGCGAATAAGCGCTAGTTTATAACTGAGCTGCAGAAATGATGGCGAAGGAGCACAATGCACAACACTACTGTTCTGTTCGAGTAAACTATGAAACTCCTCATCCGTACGCGTACATACGTAATAAAACTTGACGTATTGGCAGTTGGGTTGGGGCGGAAGGAGATTGCGAGCGAGGGAGTAGAGAAAAGATAAACAGCAATGTCCTGCTCTGCACTCTGTCTGCACGTACGAATGAAAGAACGTACTGAATGAATACTCCTATTTAAACGCACAGTAGAAGGTGAAGTTACGCACTTTGTTTTGTTGGCACAATATCAAAGCGGTTAAGATTATCGAATATCGGATGTGCTGATCTTGCTGTAAAGGCAATATTAAATAATTTGGGGCAAAACTCAGGTCATCGTTCCCGTTACAGTTTGAATCTTGCACGTGCAGAGAACGGTAGACTTGCAGATGGGTGCGAACGTGAGACTGTATGTAGGTGACTCTTAGTGCACTGTTGGCAAAAATTTCTGCTAAAATGGCACCCTCCCAATCGTGGCTGGCTTGGAGAGAGGCTGTTTTGTTCGTGGTCATTAAAAAATCTATAAAATCCGAAATAAAATCTTGACGTAAGTATTGAAATTGAACCTGTTACAGGGATGCGTTAAAAGCAAGGATGGTTACAAGGCGCAGCGGATACGTGCTGCCTGATACGTACACAATGGCTCAACAATGTTTGTTGAATACATCTTCGGATCGCATTTTTAAATTCAAGTTCACTTCGCAACGATTCTTGGGGAGGCCGTCGAAAAATCCGAAATTCTTCAACAGCGAAGGATGAATGCATAAAAACTCGATTTTTTTGGCCGACGACCAGCATATCGGATCGGAGAACTGTCCTTATCTCGCAAGGATATCTGGATCCGATCCACCGCCAATTACAGTACGCGCGTGCAAAAAACGGCCTTGACAGTCAACTGGCTAAATTCAAATGGAAAAGGAAGTATGGGCGAAGAGGCAACTTGATAAATGGGAAAATATATTTTTATCGTCAAGGTGAACAAGCATCGAAAAAGCGCGAACATGCCTTGATGTAATAAATTTTAGGCATTCAGCGCGATTAACCACCAAACGTGTTGAAGCGGCATAAAGCTGATATTACAATAAGTGGGGCATGAATATGGAACTTGCCGATGCCGCTTATTCATTCATCCAGAGCTTCACAGGCATAAAACAGTAAATTCGCTGGGCCAATGTAACAATACAGTCAACATGAATGACTTATCATGCGGCTAGCAACGCTAAGCTCAGCAACCGGTTGAATTGGCATGTATGTGATAAAAGCGGCAAGCGCACTTACATACTTTACTACGTATTCTTCGCTACTAAAATAACGTGAAGTGCAAAGCTTGTGTATCCCTTAGAAATACTGAAAAACTTTATGGTGCGTAAAACGATCCCAAAACATAGGCAGTGTTGCCAGGTCTCGCCAGTTAGTACGTACGGCACCAATTGAACAACTTCTACTGCCTTTTTTAGTTACTATCCACACAGATAGAAAGAAGAGCAATGTTGTAGAGTGCTTATGTGAAAATGCACCTTTGGCACCTGTTTTATGGTCCAGCAGCCGTTTTCCAAACATATTGAGACTTTCGCATGACGTTGCTGACCAGTTTCAAATTTAACCCCTTCTGTATGCTGAGATATGGCTGCTGGTAGGCCCAAATTGCCCCTTTTGTGCCAGCCAATTTTTTCAAAAGTTCTTAAGGTAGATACAGAGTCTTTCCGACCCAACTTTGAGCAGCTGCTGCGCTCACTACAGGACAGATACAAACATGCAGTTTTGCTCTCATAGTAGAGCCGACCTAGGTCTATCCATACATAAAAAGAGCGGCCCAAACGCGTTTGTATTTGGCGCAGTACAACGTCTCAAAAACACCCCCAAAAACATGCGATTTGGCGCTACAGGACGAACCGCTGGGTAGATTTCAACATCCAGCATACCATTCGATTCGTCTCAATGAGACGAGTCGATCGATACCTCTGGCGCCCCTCTACGTTGCCTCTATGCAAAGTTATTCCAGAAAAACCTTATATTCCGGGCTAACGCTTTGGATGAAGTTTGAACAACACAGAGGCCGTTTTAAAGTGCGCACAGATGCTTGTTGAAAAGTTCAGCTGATGCTCGTTTGAACAAGCACTTCGCCGTTTTCTAACTCGCCCTGGTTGTCTCAGGAGAGATCGATGAAGATAGGACCTCATATAGCCTGTTTACTATGGTATGCTCTGTTCAATGAAAGAAAACGTCGAGAAACCCATACTAATAAGTAAACTGGTGAAATTGATGTTTCATGCCACAGTAGAAGTTGCCTCTGAGTACATTGACGTTTCATCCAGTCACCCTCCCCTTGACGTTTCATAAAGTGCCCATGCCCCACCCCGCTATTATTTTGGAAAGGATCCGTATCCACCTTAACATCATTCTACTGCATTTTCTTCGCTGATTTCGGTTTGGGGCATGCCCCTTCGAAATTTTGACGAATATGCCATGATATAGTCCAAAAAGAGATAATTTTGGCTAATTTGATCATTTTCGTCAATTTTTGTGGTGTATTCAATGTACCGTATTTACTGGTAGATAACCCCCTATTTCCATATGATCACGTCATCAATAAATGTACATAATGTGTGATGATTTTTGATGACGTGATCATATGGAAATAGGGGGTTATCTACCGGTAAATACGGTATTCATCAAAATATCGAAGGGGCATACCCCAAACCGAAATCAGCAAAAAAATGGAGTAGAATGATGTAAAGAACTTTTGAAAAAAGTGGCTGGCACAAAAGGGGCAATTTGGGCCTACCAGCAGCCATATCTCAGCATATAGAAGGGGTTAAATTTTAAACTGGTCAGCAATGTAATGCGAAAGTCTCAATATGTTTGGAAAACGGCTGCTGGACCATAAAGCAGGTGCCAAAGGTGCATTTTCACAGAAGCACTCTTCAACGTTGCTCTTCTTTCTATCTGTGTGGATATTACATTGCAGTTTTTGCCTTTGGCGAGGCATCCGCCCAATCTGTCAGCAATCTAATCTCCACTCTTGATGCAAAGAGCCCAGCGCGACGCGCGAAGGGAATATGAAGAATTACCACTTCCTATGAGGACTAAAATGTCCGCGAGAAGAGACCTTTGGCTTGAGGAAATTTTTAATAAGGCATAAATGCAGTCGTTAACTCATACGCCGACCTGGCGTCATTGTTGGCAACAACTTGTTCACTTGTTGTCGTTTTTGTTGTCCGTTTTGTTGTTTGTTGTCCGTTTTGTTGTCCGTTTTTATAGGGGTGTTGTCGGTTTTGTTGTCGGTGGACAACAAAATTGACAATGAACAACAAAACCGACAACACCCATATAAAACGGACAACAAAACGGACAACAAACAACAAAACGGACAACAAAACCGACAACAAGTGAACAAGTTGTTGCCAACAATGACGCCAGGTCGGGGTATGAGTTAATGGAGAGCATGTCGCTAATGTTGGCATTGGCTCTCCAGACCGCGGTGGTATTTTATGCCCTCTAGGAGAATCTGCCTGTTGTAATATTCATGAAGAGGTGGGTTCTGGTGTAGTTTTTTATTTCTTGTCAGGAAATAGGATGCCACCTCCATGCTCCATCAGAGGGTGTATGCTGGCATCGGGCCCACTGGTGCTTATGTGCAGCAGCCTTCTGTGGTATGTGACCTTCTTTTGGATTGTCGTTTGTGCTCGGTACTTCTGGTTTATCATACTGGTATGTTATACTTTGCTTCACTTTTTCCGTTAGTTGCTCTTCTATTTTGTGTGTAATATTTTGTGCGAGTAAATACTGTTTTTTTTGTTAGTTATCTGGGCCTGCACAGCACAGCACAGCACTACTGACGCTGGAGCAAGATGGACACTGGCAACACTACCGTGTCCTAGTTGTAGACTGGGGGCTACAAGTAAGAGAAAAAAAGACCCGCATCAGTCAGCATCATTCGCTTGACGGGATTCCGACTGACACATTTGTGTGATGTCTTCGTCGTGGCTTGACGCTGCGACGGCTGATGTCTTCTCTGATACCGAGTATTATATGCTACTGCTATTTCCGGCATGGATTCCGGTGATATTTTTCTACGTATTCTTAGCTTGGGTGGGCAAAGAATTCTTTGTCAATAACTGAAGAGATACTGTAGAAATAAATAGCTACGATGGCGGTTGCCGATGAACAAAAGGAGGAACTGGAGGCGCTGTGCTCCATATATGAGGGAGATTCGCGGTTTTCCAAGTTGTCGGACACGGTGTTTCAGTACAAATTCGGGGAAGAAGGGTCGGGCAAAAGTTTTCTTCTGCAGATTAGCTGGCCGACCTCGTATCCATTAGAAATACCTCCAGAGTTTGAGCTGAATCTTTTCTACAATCGTCACTTACTGCCTGCTGTCATCGACCTGATTCTGTCTCGTTTGAAAGAAGAAGCTCAAACATTAGTCGGGATGGCAGCGACATTTACTCTCATCGAGTACGTTCGAGAGAATTCGGAAGAACTGCTCAGAGATCAGCCGGAATCATTGCTGAATCTGCCGGTGCCACCAAATGCTGCACAAACTGATTCCAGCTCAGTGATGATAGGTGCCGAGAAAAAGCAAGCGCTCACTAAAGCGCAGAAGCGACGCATGTGGGATAAGGGAGAAGCCCATGACGAAAAACCGCGGGGTTGGAACTGGGTGGACATTATCAAGCACCTCAGTCAAACTGGACCACAACAAAAGCAATAAATGAATATATAACGGTCACTACCTAATGCTCAATCCGAATAAAATTAAAAAATCTTCTTCCATTCAATAAATAAGAAATTTGTTCAATCTTCATGTAAAACAAGTGAAAGCAAGTTCACAACTGCTAAAACTCACATGTTAGTACTTTGATTTGAGCTCATTTTTGGCCACAGCCTCGATGTGCACTTCATCCGGCCCGTCTGCGACTCGAAGAGATCGCGCCCACGCAAAGAGGAACGGCAAGACTGTATCCTCGCTCAGTCCCTTGGCTCCATGCACTTGAATGGCTCTATCCACGATAGCCAATGCCACATTCGGAACAACCGCCTTGATCATAGCGATTTCGTTCGCAGCCGCCTGTGTGGAAAGTTAGCCATCATAATATCTTCTAACTACCTATTCCTCGGAAAGTAATACCGTATCATAATCGCATACGTAGTGTACATGTACATGTACTACGTATGATTTACATACACACGGCCAAGTAGGGTGTCTGTTACCTTGTTGCCAGCCACATCGATTGCATGCCCAGCTTTGAGCACCAGCAGTCGCGCCTGGTCCTACTCCATTCTCGACTTTGCAATATCAGTACGCACAGTTCCCTGCTCCGACAAAGGCTTGCCAAACGCAACACGTTCACGAGCCTTCACACACAACAAAAGGCCCAAGACGTAAATCATCAAAATAATTTTTGACAGAGAACGTACTATTGAGTTGAGTACGGCACGCACAATCACTACCCCCCTCCATATTAATCTCAGATGGCCGCCTGGCCGCATGCACCCCTTGCGGCCACACCCTCGCTACGGCTATGGCCACTGTTTTCTTGGCCGTAGCCATCCCATGAGTGGCCGCAGACGGATGTTGCGACCTGGCGGTTATCTGATATTACGTCGGGGGTTAAAAACGTATCATCACAACTGGAATTGCTGGGACCCATGCATTATTTATCTCCGGTTCTAGCGACCGTAGAGCAAAGCGGTTAAAAATCTCTGATAACTTTAGCTCGCCTGGAAAATAAAAAACCGCATGCGTCTACGTGCCCTCTGTGTCGAGAAATCGCCAAATTCCTTAAGTACTAAAAATGTACACTTTTTTCGATTATTCAACATAACTGAACAAGCCGCAAAAAAATTTTTCATTAAAACTAGCCTATCCTATGTAGAATTTGATGCAGATTTCCAAAAATATATTGGTGTTTCAAAAAATTTAACCCCTACCCAAAAATTGTCAAAAATATACTAATTTTGCAAAATTATATACTAGGGGTTAAATTTTTTAAAACATCGATACTGTTTTTGAAATCTACCAATTTTACATAGGATAGGCTACTTTTAATGAAAAAGTTTTTGCGGATTGTTCATTTATGTGGAATAATCGAAAAAAGTGTAACTTTTTTACATTTTTCAGATGAAGGAAATCGGCGATTTCTCGACATAGAGGGCACGTAGACGCATGTGTTTTTTTTATTTTCCACGCGAGTGAAGGATTGAGGGAATAAATAATGCATGGGTCCCAGCAATTCCAGTTCTACTAGTATTATGTACCCGATCCTTCATTAGTTGAGTGCCCTTTCGCCGAAGCCCAGCAGTC